>JABXWE010014966.1:0-22284 GCA_014611495.1 Limonius californicus | reverse complement strand
ATATTAAGCTTTAGAATCTGACAATATGAAAATTGTAACAGCATAGCTGCCAATAATTAAATAAACCTGTAATTTACTTACCTTAATAAATTACAAATCAGTTGCAACTAAATACTTGTTCATTTTCACATTTTGTTGGGCCAAAATTTTTAACTACCTACCTGAACTGTCACACAGTTTGACATACAGGTAAATGTCATTCAAAGCTCATTACAGCTGACTGCAGACGGAATAGCTTTTTTTTTAGGCTTGCTGCAATTGACTTTTTAAAAAATCACTTTGTAGTTCTTTCTTCAATCAGTTTCAAGCGCAATTTCCCTATGGAGCAGTCCGCTATGAAATTTTCGGTAAGCACTCACATTGTATTGTTCAACGGTATCTTGACACAGCCAGCGTCTGTAATGGTCTAAAGGCAGGTTGGTAACTGACTTACTTAACATTTACATTGTAGGGTTTTCATATGGCCGAGTCAGAAAACTTGCAAAAAAGTCTGCATATGCATCAGTTCAAGATATTAGTCGTCCAAGTGTTGTTACTAGTAGAATTTGCAAAGCGTCGACAATACTGTACATTGTTTTTTGAAAACCTCGACTATGATGACCTTTCAGAAGTGACATGCTTCAGCGAAGAAGCATACTTCCATCTTATCTTTCATATAACTACGTGAACTCACACAACTATCGTACTATCAGAAGTAGTCAACCTAAAATCCTCATGCATATCACGTGACCTCATCACATCCCCTTAATATTGCAATTTAAAAATGAAGAATAATTGAGTCAATATTATCTACGAGAACATCAATGCCAATAATTACCAGCAACTATTCTTCAGGTGTTTAGGATACGACAAAAAATGATGCAACAGATCACACAGACGGTGCAACATTGACTTTTCGAATGGAATTGTTTAATTACAGAATAATCAGCAGAGATCGACTACTTTATGTTTGGACATTTCAAACATTTGCATAGGCAAATTGTTTACACACAGTTGAGAAGTCACAGGAGGCCACAGTGCACAAGTGCCGTGGATGAAATCACACCAAGAGAAACGGTAGCCTTTTTGCAAAATATGAAACACAAGGTTAACGTTTGTTTAGATCCGGGGTTGCCAAACTGTGTTCCAAAGACCCCTAGGATTCCGTGAAAGCTCCACGGGGGTTCCGCAGAAAACCTGAAAAACTTACGTTTTCTTATCAGGTGTTGGGAGGCTGCATAAGGCTCTTCTCCTAAGGCCCGAGTATGTGCAACCCTTTTGAGGCAACTGAGTAACAGCGAAATATTCGTGAACATTTAGAATAAATTTAGAAGATATATTAAGCTTACGGAAGCGCCCCCGGTGGAGGAAAGAGTCTACGGACTAACTAACTTTGTTTGTTTTCGTAAGATATCCTTTCGAAAAGTCTATTGAAAAAGATATTTCTACACAAAACTTTGGGGATCATTACAACTAGAGAAGAAATTTTTGAAGTCATCGATAGTAACATGCATAAACACCACCTCAACTGAAAGAAATGTATTGAAGTATGTAGCGATGATAGAAAAATTGGAAGGTGTCAAGGATAAAAACTGTGGCACCAAATTGTACCAGTCATTAGACTTAGAAGAAGTTCTTGGTGAGGCTTCAAAAATGATACATTGTTGAAGTTTTCTCTATTGCAGATAAGACTCTTCGAGAAAGTATGTGCCGACATGGGAAGCCACCATCAATCATTCCTTTTTCACACAGAAGTGAGGCGACTTTCAAAAGCCAAAGTCTTGGCCAGGTTTTTTGAGTTGGGTGACGAGCTTCATTTGTTTCTAATGGGTGAAAAGCTATGCATCCGTAAAACACGTCGCACTGTTGCGCGAATAAACTTGGCTCATGAAATACGCTTACCTGGCCGATTCTTTGAAAGACACAATGATGTTAGTACATTTTTGCAGAGGGAAAGCTAGAACCACTTTGATAGTGAGCGACTAAGCATCATCTCTCGAAGCTAAACTTCAGATTGGGATAGCATGTGTAAAGGACAATAACTTCGAACTCCTAAATCAATTCCTCACCGAAAATGTATTGGAAATCGATTCTGACGTGCAGTAGAATGTATACGAGCACTTAACGGAATTCACCAAGTCCCTGTATGAATATATTGAAATACAATGTCCGTCCTCCTTAAAATCAAAATTCAAATCCCTATTGCTCGATGACTTTTGAATGGAACTGAAGGTCGAATTTCCAAAAGTAGCTGAAAAGGCCAGCAGAAATCGGCTTCTATTTGTATCCACGTACTGATGCGAAGCAAGCTTCTCAGCTTACACATATACAAAAAAAATCAGAAGTATACTGAGCGTTGTCCCGGATTTGCACATGCAGCTGTCAAACATTCAGCTGTCAAATATTCAGTTCAACTGCAAAACTATCATCAGGAGAAACATGTAATCATTCCTCACATGAATGTCCTACGCATGAAAAAATAAATTGTTTACACAAAATGATCGCTGGATTGAGAATGCTGTAGGTATAAAAATGTAGCACAGATTAAGGGTTCCTCTGTTTGGGAACGGCTAGTTTAGACAATGATAGAGGCGTTGTGAGCAGCAATCTCATAAAACTCTTTTTTTTTGTCAGTTAATTGTTTTATTAAAATAAGCAACTATTATTTTTTTAATTCTTTCTTGAAATTCATATTTATAGTTAAAAAATAATAATAATAAAAATTTTGGAAAACGTTTATTTTGCAACTATTATGTCAGGTTAGTGACTTGTTTAAGACTGTAATAGATAGAGTCTATCTTCCAAGGTCAACACGACTTAAACCTTTCGACTATAGTATATTATCCAACGAGCGGTAAGGTAGGCAATAACTCACGCGGATGTAGTTTGCAGTACAAGCCGCAGATGAGCGTTGTAATCATCCAAGTGAGTTATTGCGATTACCGAGAGCTGAATGCCATACATTATCCACGACTAGTCAATTGGATTTCCATCACCATTTCAACGTTATTTGTAAGCTTTATACATATTTTGCCATTTTGCATGCCATTTTCAAAAGCCATTATTAATATCACAAACATTTGTAGTAAGAGAGACAGCACACTGGATGTTGATTTCGGACTTAACTCTGGTCTTCTATTCCAACTTCCTTGAAGTTTTTCAAATTCACAGACACTTTAACAAATACACCCCTCTAATAGAAGTTTTGGAATAGAAGACCAGAGCCAAGTTTGAAATCAAGATCCAGTGCTGTTTTCCTAACTACAAACGTTTACAATGGTAATAGTTAGGGAAACTTCTGAAGATAACATTTTGCTTGTCGAAATGCACAAAGCTGAAATAAATAACGTTGAAGTTGTGATTACTATTGTTTCTAAAAATTAGCTATTATTTTGCTCATTTAAACTGTAATTAAATTGTCTTATTTAAATGTGTTTTTAACGTAAATGATAACTTTTGGAATATAAAATTTTACGTACAACATAACTGGTAATTTACAAGGAGGATTGTCTTTTTAACAACCGCTCCATTATTTTTTTAATTCCCCGCGCTACAAGGTGCAACGTAAGCTTCGTTGAGCCTATTTTAATAAATTCACTGTTAAATTTGCTGAATTAAACAGCAACATTTGAGAACCAGATAAGGGCGTTAAAAAACCTAGTAAGTAGACTACAAATAAAAAGATGGAGCTAATTGGCTATGAAGACGCGGAACAAGCCATAGGACATAAACCTCAATAAACAACAAGAAGAAAGTAACCTTAATATACATTTCGGTTGTCCGTTACCCAGTCGGTATTTGACATTTGACAACTAACTGTCAAGCTAAAAGTTTCTT
The DNA here is from genome assembly GCA_014611495.1 of Limonius californicus. Taxonomy (NCBI): domain Eukaryota; kingdom Metazoa; phylum Arthropoda; class Insecta; order Coleoptera; family Elateridae; genus Limonius; species Limonius californicus. Next base: position 18,468 of record JABXWE010014966.1, on the reverse strand, counting down.
TTAATGCTTTTATTTCTACATTTTTGAAATTGCTACAAAACCACTTCCGTCTTCTAATAATCTTGTCAGCCCGTAAGAAAGCTAAACATTTCGAATGTGTGGAAAGAAGCACACAGATAACAGACATTTTTAAAGCAAAATTATCACTATCACTATCGTTCTGTATTTAAAGAAACTTTGAAGGTAGACACACGGTCCCATTTGTACTTTTAATCTGTAAGTTTCAAGACACCATGAATACATTTTAAAACTAATAATTCTGATGCAAAGTAAGAATTCCTTTCTTGTGTTTGAAACTTTATTACTTTGTGGTTCTTTTTGCTATTAGCTATTTTATTTGAACTGTATGTCAATTTTACGTGACTGCTTTCCGCTACTTTAGGGCCAGTGCATGCATTAAAATTAAAATGTTTTACCTGACAAGCTTCCCAAGCATGTTCGTTCCACTGTTGAGCGGTCATGGGGCCGTCGGGTTTCGTTGGAGGTTTTCTTCGCATGTTCGCAGGTAAATTTGCGTTTTCTCTTTCCCATTTCTGAAATAATATCATGGGTTTTAATTTAAAAATTCCTTCGATTACAGAAAACTATGGCATAAAAGTCACTAAAACCAAAGAGCACTACATTGTTACAACACAGGATGTATCAGAAATAGGTACAAATATTAAATCCGATGGTAGATTACAATATATACAAACTAAAAAAAAACATTTCCTTGGCAATGGGACCCTTAAGATACGAGAAAATAATAATTGAACATTTGACCCAAAATTGTTTGAGTATCGCAGTATAACAACAAAAATTTGAGTTCAAAGACATTTTATGCAAAGGAGAGTAAGATAGAAGTGCAAAAAAATTTCTTATCACCTGCCACAAACCAATACTATTAGGTAGGTCAGTAATTTCTATTCAGTCTGTTGTTGTTATCACAAACCAGACAAGGCTTTACGTGTTTGCCACTTTGGATTTACTTTACAATAGGTAATCATCTTCTACAGCTTAAATGCATTTTCTATGTATCATCAGCAGTTCTCAAACAAAATTTTATTTTTAATTCAAAAAAATAAACTTAATGATTTTTGAAAAACGAATAGTACCATTGAATTCTACTTGAGTCAATCTATTACTGGTATAAATATTTGTACCTATTTCTGATACACCCTGTATAGTGCTCTTTGCTAAAAACAATATCACGGAAAAAATAATAGGCGAAACCTTTCCATCTCAAGAAAAATACACTGTCATTTTGTAAACACCGGGTGATCAGTAATTATTAACTTAAAGGAAGCCCTAGAAAAACGTAGGTATTGGTTCGAAAGAACTTAACTCACGAATATTTAATGTTACGTAAACTTAAATATTTTATGGAAACCAAGACAATAAATTCGTATGTTTTCCATGGCTTTCCTGCTCACACATCATTACTGACACAGTCTTCTTCTTCCTTAGCAACAAGCTACAATAAATATTATTAATACAGCTAGCAGTACAGGGTAAATGGTTTGTAACTATTTGCATTATAACGACCGATCGCTGATAATTATCCAGTTTGGAAGTTACAACTGAGTCTGCAACTTCTCATGGCAATAATTACCATTAAAAATAATTATATTATGCTATTTTAGTGATAGAAAATAGCATTAACAATCAACTGATACTATGACTCTTTTATTGGGGGGTTTCCCCTGCTTTCCTTTGTGTTATAATCTTCGAACTTTGCAATTTGTTTCTAATCTTACCAAACCAAATCTTATAAATCAAAGGGAAAAGCGTGTAAAGGAAAATAAAGTTGTTATCCGCATTGCACTATTATTATAACATCCTATCAACCGCATTAATTTAGTCGCTGCTCGTTTGCCAGGAAAATCAATCAATTGATACCTCAATTTAAATGCATTTTACAATACTAAACTGGTAATATTAATTAAAGTCGTAACCTGTTTGAAGTGGCAAGTTGGGTTTAAGTATTGTTTTTGCCATTTGAATTAGTGGCTAGCTTTAAAAATTCAATCAAACATAAAACTAATAAGCTAACGAACCATACACAATTATATATTATGTTGGACTCATAGACAAAACGGCATGTCAACAGAATACGTGCAACAATCTGATACTACATGTAGGGATCGATTCAATAAAGACAATTTCTCGTATTCAATCATTTCGGTCTAAAACAAAACAATGTAGTAACAATACGCGAATAACTTATTTAATGAAACAAAATCAGAATTGGTGTCTTCATACATAACTTTAAATAATAAAACGATTTTATAAAAATGATATATGATATAGAATGAATTAAAAATAGTTGAAAACTGCATTTTTCAATTACTTTCATAGATTTTAAAATGTCATTATGGATGACGACTGCATAAGGTGAATAATAATATCATAGGAAAGCAAGATGCATGCGACCAAGAGTCTTATTGAGACCTTCAACACCAGCGATGTGGAAAACGAAGAAGAATCACTAGAGATCCTAATAATGCTTAATCCTCCCAAACTCTATTCGAGAATGCATCTCTATATGTCTCTCAGTTTGCGGAGAGCTCGCTTGTGCTCGATTTCTTCGCATTTCTATGCAGCCTATAAAAACTTTATGCTGAAACCCATCGCACACACCTCCCCATTTCGGCTTTGGCAACAATAAATGCTTCCCTAGAATTCAATCTTTCGTTATACTGTTGTTCCTCGTGATTCTACCTCAGTGATAAAGAGAAGCAAAACTTCCGTGTCCAGCAGTGGGACGAAATAAATACCAAAATTTTAAAAGTAAATTTCAAAAATAGCCGTTGTTATTTATGTGAAAACAAACAAGAAATTGATTGTTGCATCAATATTTAATTACATGAACGTATTTTTTAGCCTGCTAATTGTTGGTAGTAATTAACAGACCGTTGACGGATATATAGAGAAAGAAAAACGTATTTTTTAATGTTAAATTAAAAAGTACCTTAAGTTTTTTTCTTGCGTAGTTGCTTGTAACTGACTGAATATTGCGATCCCTTGAGATTCATTACAATCGACGTACACGTGTTTGCCGCGTGATCGAAAAAATAAATAAAATGGAGGAGGTTGGGACTGCCACTTTGAAGTTCGAACTAGTGATGACCGATAAAGCGCGCTGCTTATTACGAGCAAGCAGACGTCAAACGCAACAACCCAGCAAGTATTGTCAATGCATGATTAACATTAATTTAGTGAACATTTTGAACATGGGTTGCATAGCGAAGCGCTGCGGACGCCGGTCAAACGGTATTCGTAGTCCAGCACAATCCGCCCTGGTCCTTCGGAGGATACGTAAAACCGTCGGTCCCGGTTGTCATACAAACATCTTTAACAATCGTAAACCTTGTAGTGGAACTTCTCTTCTCTTCGACGGGTTAGGTTAGCCTCCTGCCCGCATACGTGCAAAGAGGGCTCACAGAACCTACTACTCTACGTAATTAACAGACCATTGGCCTATATAAAGAAGAAGAACATTTTGAAAAATTTTGTTTAATGTGAATGGGAAATTCTGCTTACGTAAAAGTCGTTATTTAGAATAACGATTACGAATATGCAGTCTTTTACTAGCTGTCCTATTGCATACACGTCACAGGTATTTATAACATCCTTTTAGTGTGTTCTATAATAATATACATACTATTTTGCCCAGCAACTTTCGAGTAAAATATGATGGGAAAGATTTTACGAAAACGCTTCAACATGAACATCACGTAATTACATCAAGAAATGTAAGTCTTTTTCTTCTGTTGGTTCTACGGTCCTTGTAGGTTGAATGCTTGTTCTGTCCGTGCTAGGATCACCACGTCATGGGAAAATGCTAAATGTTGGCAGCTTCTGTTGTATATATTGCGTCCTGGGTTTGTGTCTATGTTCCTTTTATGGAAAGGTTTCCTTATTACCCCACTTTATTTTGTGTTTATGGTAGTGTCATTACCACGAGGTTTGCTGGGATTCTGAATTCATTCATTATTTGCTTTAAGTAATTTCTTTCATATGCCTGTTTGTAATCTATGTATATTTGGTGGATGTCTATTTTATATTATATTCACAGCATTTTTCTAATGTTGTCCTAATTGTGAATATGTGGTCAGTTATTGATCTTCCATTTCTGAATCTTGATTGGTATTCGCCTAGGACTTCTTCAGTATATGGTCTGATTCTGTTCGCTATGATTGCAGTTAGGATTTTGTATACGACTCCTAAGAGGGCTATGCCTCTGTAATTCTGACATTCTAATTTGTTTCCTTTTTTTGTTGTATAGGGATGGTTATTGCGTGGGTCGATTCCTCTGGCATTCGTTCTTCGATCCATATGTCCTTCATTAGTTCTTGAAAGTTGTCGATTAGTTTTTCCCCTGCATTCTTTATTAATTCGTTTATTGTTTCGTCTCCTCCTCGAGATTTACGGTTCTGGAGTGTCTTCACTTGTTGTTCCACTTCTTCTTGCGTTGGTAGTGGTATGTTTAAACGTGGCCCGTTGTATTGGGTGTCTTGTTTTTGTTCTCTTGTTGTATAGTCATATGTCAGTAAAAATTCCAAAAATTAAACAATTTATTAAGTAAAATTTGGTTAAGATGTAAGATAGAAAATTCACACTATTCAATCTCATGTTAGGACAAATATCATTTGAATGTTAAATTTCCCAATGTAATGGTGTAGGTATTTTACACGCCAACGTTAATAGAAATAATGACAATGGCAAACCTTGTTTATTATGTTGATTGAGTACACACAAACTAGGTAAAAGGAGCTGATTAGTAGTCCTACTAACATAAACTATAAAGCAATGAAAGGAATTTGGAACCAAACCTTAAGTTCAATTAGTTAGATTAAATCGCGGCACGTTATTGAAGTAATTTCCTCGCGCACTAGATTTGGTATTCCTCGTGACTCCTAGTATGAGAAAATAAAGGAAATTAGTTATAGGTGTCCTAGTTTCAACGAATTCGTTTATTACCAACGCGCGTTTCCCATTTCCTGGCATCTAAAATAATCTACTGATTGGACTATAGCAAAGGAAGCTATACGTATTTTAGGTTACTTTGCTCAATCACTAGGTTAGTATTCGGTATAAAAGGCAATACATTTTGGTAGTTATAGCAAATAAATACTTGAATTGAGAGACGTGGCAAATTATCCAATTTTAGAATAATGAGCGTTCGTGCAGTTCCTGGCTGGTTGGTTATAGTTTCTATTTTTGTAATATTGATCGATCTCCCACTGAGGTTCATGTTGTGGAAGGTATATCTGAAGTTTTAATTATACCTCTCCTATTGTGGTCCTGAACTTGATGGTATTTGACAGTTTGCATTAAAGCGTAATTAGTAATAACACGATCGGTTTCTACACAGTTATGGAAAATGCTTATATGCGACATTGAAAAAACGTATTAAATATTTAAGACACATACAGTATTTTTGAACAGCTTCCTTACAAATCTTGGAAGACATGAAAAGAGAGCATTTCTTCTTTTAAAATATATATGATAAAATAACTAATTGTTGTTTTTTTGCGTTAAATATTAATCAATCTGGAAACAGATAATGGTTCATGTCTCATGTTTTCGAACAAGCTGTTTCATTGTTTTTCAAAATACTCGCCTTTAAGATTTATACACTTTGCACGAGTTCAGACCAATTCTCGAAAGATTTTTTCCACTCTGAGTTGGTATCTCAAGTACGTGGTTTTTAAGGCTTCAACATATTCTTGAGGTGATGAAGATCGTTGTCCACGCATTTTTGGTTTGACATTCGGGAACACAAAGTAGTCGTTAGGCTATAAATCAGGCGAATACGGGCAATGAGACATTAATTTGATGTTTTTCTCCTTCAAATAATCAATTGCTTCAAATGCTGTGTGAGAGCTGGCATTCTATTTCTATTTCTATTTCTAAATTGACAGGGCCTAGATGTGCAGCACTCAGACCTTTTGATCCATTGTGCATCCTGTCTGTTGCGTCCCTCATTAGAGCAGATCCGACCTTTTGATGAAGGCCAGGATCTGTCTCAGTGGGGCTCTTCGAATGTACTCAGGTTCTGGAAACCAGACCCCAAAGACCCTCAATCTGAGAGTGGCAAGCGCTGCACGCCGACAGAGTACATGAATAGAGGTTTCTTCTTCTGTTTTACACTTCCGACAGAGGGCATCGTTTCTGATTCCCAATGTGGTTAGGTATTTGTTCAGATGGCCATGGCCTGTTAAGAGGCCTACTATGACCTTGGTGTCTTTCCTCCCCAGATTTAGTAGGAAGTCTGTTTGCTGGCATTGTCGTGATGAAGAATGATGCGTCGTTTTTGGTTGTTTTTCATGAGTTCGTCGATGACTTCTGGCAAACAACTTATTGTATACCATTCAGCGTTAACTGTTCTTTAATCCCCTAAAGGAGTAGTTGCGACATGTCCAGTACAACCGAAGAAACAAGCGATCATTTTCTTGGAAGTGCTTTGTGAACGAACAACTTTTGTGCGATTCGGTTCATCTTGGAACACCCAAACAGTGGATTGTTGCTCAGTTTCCGGTTCATACGAATATATCCAAGTTTCGTCACCTGTTACGATGTTGTATACGGATTTTGCAGTTTCTCGGTCGAATTTTTTGAGCATTTCCCAACATCTATTAACACGAGCCTTTTTTGAGCTTCAGTAGAATTATGCGGCGCGCCGTCGGGGATAGATTTTTTCACAGCTAAATGTTCATGCAAAATCGAATGTACTGCATGTAGTCTTCGATATGTCTAAGGATGCCTCTATCTCACTGTAAGTTACATGCCGATTATGCTGCATCGATGTTTTTGGAATTAGAACCGATTTTGGTCGACCTTCATGAAATTCATCAGTGACGGACACACGACCACGACGAAATTCTGCAAACCAATTGTAAACAGTCTTTTTTGATGGTGCTTTATTACCAAAAGTTGAACGAAGCGATACTATGCATTGTTGTTGAGTTAGACCGTTACTAATATCGTAAAAATCATCCAATGAAAACCTTCACGTGAATTTTCATTTTTCCACAACGCTCGCCATACACAAACTACTTGGTCAATTTCTAAGCTGCCACTGTTTTAACAATAACAAGTGTCAAGTTTTACGAAAATAGCAATGACACATCTCAATAGCGCCACCTAGTGGTCGTTTGTAAAAACTTAAAAGGCTGCCCTCGTATACGACCCTTGACCCTTTTTTAACGCCGTGCGTGTAAAATTTTCTTCAAGGCTTTGTTGAATAGTAAAATTAGTTGCTACTCACGATGAAATGCCTTTTAACAGAATAATAATAGATTTTGTTTTTCAGTTGAAAGCATTTATTAGGAATTTTTAAGTTCCGTAATATTTATTAACCAATTACAAGTCCGTACTGTTTCAAAACCGTTTTGTGATGACGCATATGTTAACAAAATGAATTTAAAAAGTTAAATAAAGAATTATTTATATAAACATCATTTTACTTTTCTATATTTTCAGTACCATGATAGCAAAAATTTTTGTATCTGAATATTACTAGAAATAACGGGTATTTGAAAATTCAACCGTTTAGAGTTGGATGCGTTTTATTGAACTTATATCATGGTATACAGGGTGGGCAAATTTCAGTGTTTTCATAAGGAATCTCGATAACTATAAGAGATGTGGAAAAATGGATCTCCGTTCTCGATTTCTTTTTCCAGACAAACTATGCTTGAATCCAAAATTAGTTATCGTCTTTTGTTTCAAATTATTCGCTTGAATTCGATTTGTTGACTTTTGGTTTTATCGATGAAACATCAGTATTTGCCCACCCTGTACTGTACCAGTTTTTCTTCTGCACTGTCATTTGCTATATTATTTGTGACCTTCTTCATTATGATTTTGCTGTAATTTCTGGATGTTCATCTGTTTGCAGTTTTTCAGAACGACATCACTTGAAACTTGATTCAATTCAACGTCTTGCACTCGCAACTGTCCAAACATCACCTCTTTCGAACTGTAAAGGTGTTTCGATAAAATAATGAGTCTTTGACATTTGTCCATTCAATATGGATATAAAAACACATTTTTATGTAACATCTTATTGAATTGAAGTGTGTTGTTCATTATCCATTATTTCAGTGGCTGCTGCACAATTTTGTCTGTAACTTTTGCCGTTTAACCCCCATAATTTTCAACAGTTCCTCACACAATTTCTTGAAGCAATTTTCAACGGAGTATGTCCAAATTCCATTTCACATAATTTCCGAAATAACTTTTAATCATGAACGTTTTTGTTCGAATTAGAAAACCTTTTGTTCCGTAAAATAATCACGTCGCACAATCAATACCTGCTACATGTTTGCACTTACACACAAAAGTGTTTTTCAAAAGTGTCTATACAATGTTAAGATTAGGAATATGTCAGTATGGAAATCAATAACAGAACAAATATTAGCAAAAATAATTAATTAAAGTGATTAATTTATTAAGCAGATAACCAATGATGGCTGCAGTGCTTAGAGATGCTTGGAAAACCGCGTCCTAGATCTCGCTCTTTCAAATCAATCAATCAATCAATCAAGCAGATAACCGATGAATTAAATAATCGACTAATCAAATAATGAATATATAGATCCATCAAGTAATTGCATAATCGACAACAGTTCTACTGAAAGCATTATTACCAAGAATAATTAAAAAATTACGATGCCAATTTATAGTAAATGCAAACAAACCCACGAACGCAACTGAAAAACATAGATTTAATAAGAATTGTACTTTTAATATAAGGAAATTGGCGTCGGGATATTTTTTCTATTAAATTGAATTTTGATTGGTAGTCGGTAGTCTTACCAAATATCACCGTGAAAATTATATACTGCAATTTTTCCATGTTTGTTGTCAGCAAAATTTCCACTCTGGCAGTTTTCATCAGAATAACCACTTTTTTTAATTACAAGTTATTGTCAGCTCAACGATGAAATTGATATAAATGACATATTTGACAGATAGAAATAACAATAAATAGCATGTCAAGACTATTTGTAGCGTCCTGTTATCAGTAATAATTAATTCAATATTTAACTACTTTTATGTATGTATGATGTATGAAAATATCATTAATTTGAATATTATTTTACTGCGTTTACTAGCGACGAGTTCTGTGCAATTGTTATTGGAACAAAACATGATATCATGAAATAAATATAATAAATACAAAATTGAAAAGCTTATTCTATAAGGTGATTCTAAATTTGTGCGAAAAACCTGAACCACGTATAGCTGAAGATATTTAACCCCTAAATTACGTAGTAATTATAGTAATAATTCTGTACCGCTACGTAGATATGGGGATTCAAAGATTTCTTACGTCGATTCACTATTATAATGTAATGTAATATTTCTCCGTCATTTTCGTAAGCTAATCGTCTAAGCCGAGAAAAATATACAGTTGAGTGTGAACAGTGAATGAAATCTGACCCAGAAGTGAAAATTTAGGTTTAAAATTTGGAAATTACGTATATGTATTTAAATTGTCATTTATATTCGAAAGTTTGTTAGATAACTTTTTAAATACTTTATTTTCAAAAAAAATTATAAACACCTATTTTTTAGAAAACAGAATACTTATTCAGACACTAAAAAGCTAAAATAAACTTAGGATAACAATCTCGTTTTCAAGATATACCCAACGCACACATTTATAACCAACTTTCTTTTCTGGGTCAGATTTAATCCACTTTTCACACTTAATTGTACATTTGACTAGAAATTAAGCTTGAACTGTTAGCTTTCCAAACCATCGAAGTTTATCACATTCGGACAAGAACCAAAAAAATGATTTACATTTTAGTGAATTGATGTAAAAAAACTTTGATGTCCTATATGGTGCCGAATTAATAAACATTGCTAGGTGATTTAAGAGTTAAATATTCTCAGCTATAAATGGTCAAGTTTTTCACACATATTTAGAATCACCCTGTATAAAGTTTTTTCAATCCATTTAAAGACAATGTTTTCTGCTATTGCTGCATTTTGGTATAATCATTTCTAGCAGATCGTTGAAACGGAGTTGCATATCAGTATGCAATTGTTTTAAATGTTTTACGTACACAAAAAGATCGTCGTCTTGCATTCAATGATGGAAACTGTATTAAAACACGTGCCCGACATTACTCCAGAATAGCTTGAGTTTCCCAAGAAAAGCAGTAATGGCTACTTTGCAAGATATACGATTGCTATTTCTTCCTTGTAGCTCTTCGTTCAACAAATTCAACTTTTCAAATATGTCTGATATGTAGATAAAATATGTTACATTTAGCTGCAATGATCTCTTCTCCAAGCAGTGTATCACCTAAAAATGATACAATACTGTCCCAAAGTATAACAAAATGCCAAAGACAATTTCCTTTCCGAATGCAACTTCTTTCATGCGGGAATGGGGCCCATAGGGGGCATGCAATAATACACAATTACAGAAGAAAAACACTATTTATTAATAAAATTAACTTTTGAACAGTAGTTTGCGAGATTAGTTGCAAATTTTCTAACCACAGCTTCCAGTAATTGTTCTTTGTTTGCGAAAACCCATTGCCGATGAATGCTTAGCATGGCTAACCCATTTAACCTATTTTGACCAATAGTGCTTCTAAACCATGTGTTTTTTCGCTCTTTTTTAAAGCCTCGATGATATCTGTCGCTTCTTTTACCTCATTCCACATTTTGAACCACAATTCCCTTGCTCCTTCTATGCCTTCCAAATTGTAAAAAGTTGCACAAGATGAAGTACTTTCATTACATTCCTCCAATGAAACATCTCAAATGTTATGCGGATGGAAATGTACAATGAAAATGCAGCCGATTTTTCTGTAGAAAATCTTACTTCTAAAAATGATATGATGGAATCCAAGTAAGGAATTATTAGAGACCTTCTCCAAAATTCCGATGGCTTCTGTGCATTTGTCGGCCAGCAACGCGAGTGGCGGTTATATCAACATTCAAATGCTTTGTAATGTTGCCTGCTTTCAAAACGTCAACTGTGACGTTCTCCGGATCTCCCCGATGCTCTCTCTGCATGACGAGAATAGTTTGAATGTGCTGGTTAGCTGTAACTATGTCAAGTGCCTTTAATGAAGAGTATTTGCAACAAGTTCCAGTGTAGAGGGATACTTCGCAATTAATGCTACTCATACAACAAAAGAAGATCTTGTGACGCCTGACAATGATTTCCAAGGGAAATTTCTCCACACTAAGTAAGTAAATATATGGTTAATGATAGCCTCCCGGAACCTCAATCGAAGATGGGCGGTTCTCTGCTTTGCTTGAATAAATATACTAATTAACTTTACGTTAATTACCTGAAAGGGCGCCACCGACTTGTAAAAATAAAACACTACTATTAACTTAGATGTCGATTGGTTAGTCGGACCCCAAGTTTATTACTTACTTAATTTGTTACTAAAAGAATACAATGATAGGAAACAATAAATAATAAGTCCAATTGCAGCAACAATATTTAATATCAGCATAAACACAAATTACTGGTTCATAATCCCCAAATTAACAACAATAAAGTATTTGTGTGCTTGATTCCTGTATCGGTACACAATTACCAGCACGCATTCACTTAATATAGCCTCAATAATTAATATCTTGAGCTAAAGTAAAAATACTGCGTTTTTCTTTCCCCAACAAGCGCCCTCAAGCCGCGTCAAACACCTAGACATGAAAGGCCTTCCAAGATCTACAGCGCATATAAGAAATCAAAAATCGCCGTAAAACCCGAATAAAACGCACTATTACCGCTCAGGTAGACTTACTCTGTATATCAAGTGAAACTCCCGTGATTATGTGCGCTAATACTACACGCTAAGATAACACTGTATTGAGCTGTAAATCTAATTCAAAACAAAACCCTATGCAATTACAACCCAGTTTATCTACATCAAAATCATCAAAATTTAAATTATTAAGCACTTCCCTTGTTTGATCCGGAATGGAATGTTCTAGAATGGCCTCGTGTCCGGCACCTGTTTCACTTGCAGGCGACTGATTTGAATTCGAATGCTATTTCTCGCACGCAGCCGATACAACCATTGAAAGTGCAGAAAACTTCGACAAAATCTCGCCTTCCCCAAATTGTCTAAATTCGAATATTAGGAAAATGTTAGGCCAGCCATAACTTTACAAAAAGGATAAAACTTACCAATCGGTAACTCCGATCGACCCGACAAAAATTACACTAGAATCGAAACGTTGAACAAAGCGACAAAAATGTCAATAACGTAAATCCAACAATCTACTAAAGATCACGTTATAACTTTAGATTTCCTCAGAAAATCGAGATGAACTCAAAGTGGAATACACTTTAACGAGAAAAATCTATGCAACGATTCATTAGCTTCTGCCAGACGCAAAGATGTCCGACCGGAAATCCTGTTTTTCCAAAAGTCAACACGCGCAGTACCTACATGTCGAGAAAGTGAGGGAAGCGCGAATTTGTACACTCTTGAGCCCAGTGAGAAATGGGTTGGGAACAACCTAGGCTAAATTACCGTTACAATCTGCACGCCGCTGCATGCATTTGATTTGCATTTTTTCTTGTTGCTGCATTACCCTCTTCAGCTAATGTCGCTAATGCTTCATCAATATCGACGAAGTGATCCTTAAAATCACGGATGAGCTTGTACTTCTCTGACCATCGAGTCTCCCACAATTTAGGAATGTTCGCAATAAGCTTGCGTCATAAAACGGACTCGCGAAAACATATGATTATCTCCTTGATAGTTCCAACGCAGTTTCGAATTTCTGGGATAATGTTTAATAAGTCGTTCACGAGAAGATTTAGTTGTGCGAGAAGCAATGGAAATACAAGGCTTTATTGTACTTTTGCCTCAAGATCGCCTGCACACCCCCTTCTTTCCCAGACATAAATATCCGCAGGACGCAGGAAACAACCGAGGACGGTACTTTTCTGTTTTTCTCTATTAATTTTTATTTTAAATTTTTTTCACCTTGCTCCCCCCCCTGGATAGGCTCTTGTGCTGTATGCATTAGCAACTGTTGAAAATCGTTCTCATTTTCCTCGCAAAGTTGTCGCAACAGGCGATATTGAAGTGCATTTGATTTTATAAAGTTGACAGCTTATACTACTACAGCTAAGGTATCATGCAAACGTCTTCGCAATCTTTTTTGAAACTAAACGTTGGCAGTGAAATACGCAATGAATACAAAAAACTTCAGGGATAGCATTTTTCAAATGAGCAATGAATCCTTTGCATGTATCCACCATGGCAGCAGCACCATCAGTTGCACAGACAATGACAATTTTTAGAGGAATATTATTTTTCTTGAAATAACTCTTGACTACTTCAAATATTGTCTCGCCTTTTATGTCTGTTTTGAGCTTTCGGTCAAAAAGTATTTCCTCATTGACCTGATCGCCATTAAAATACCTAACATATGCCATCAGAACGGGCTTCCTTATCCTGTAAAGTGGATTCATCAATTTGCAAAGCAAACTTCTTGACTTGCAGTTGTTCAACTAGTTGTTTTTGCATATCATCTGCCATTTCATCAATTCATCTTGCTACTGACGAGTTACTCAAAGAAATTGTTTACTTTCTACTGCCACCTAGAAGGCGGAGTATGGCAGTACATTGAACAGTATTCTACTAATATTTCAATGTTATACTATGCTAATTTTGAGACACCTTGGGTGTCGTCTCTTTTTTTAGCGAATTGTGAGTGAAAATAACGGGTTTTATTGTCAACTTAATTTAAGAGGTTTGCACAAGCCATAGTTTGATAGGTTTGAAGTTTGATAATGCCACAGGTTTACAAATATCAGTTAATGAAATTAATGTGATATGAAAATTTGAAGTTCGCTGTAAAGCATTCATTAGATAAATTATGATTGTCGCTTCATAGTTTTTATTTCTTCTTTATACGTTCAAGATATTGTATAAGCGAATTTTTGTGGCCCACTCAGAAGTCTCTGTGGGCCCCCAATATTATGTTTTTTTGTGGCCCCTAAGAAATACGTTGTGGTCCTCTGGGGGCCCATATGACCCATGCTGAGAACTGATCTAGATCAAAGAGACAAAGCGCTTTGTGAGGACTTTCATACTTCTAAAATATAAATTACAACTTTTAACAGTTGCTGCACTTTCAAAATAATATTTCGATAAACCTGAGATAATTGTCAGCTTTACATATTTAGTAACTATATAGCTATGTGGTAATCGAAAATATGTAAATTTATCCTATACTAAAATATGGCACATGAGCAGTTCTTATTACTGAGATGTACCTGTATTATTATTGCTGTGTTAAATTTTGTAATACAATATTTTCTTTTTAATAAACTATTTAAAGCCCTGGTCTACAATCCAGGGATTGTACTGCAAATACTTTGCAAAAAGTGCTTCAGAACCAATAGATGAAGCCGCTGTAGAAAATTGTTATTATTAAGCGCAAAAATTGCTTCTAAAACTCAGTATTTTTGTTCTATCTATCGATTTTACACTTAACCATAGAGCATATCTTTATTGCTCTACGACTTAACGAACTTTTCAGCAATAAAAAAATAATGAGAGTTCAACATTTTATGGCGTGAACCGCGTTTTAATTTATATCATTGCGTGCGTGACATCCCAGGGAACACAAATTACTAATGTAAAAGCTGTGTAGAGCGTATAAAGTTTTTGTCTATGACTTTCTGATTAATTTCGACGATTGGTAATGAACACAACCTGTAATATTGAAACAACAGTCAGCCATTATTAGATACTTATTAGTTATTACATAGTTCTCAGATTCAATTCGGAAGAAGCAGAAATCGTAGATGCAATAAGAAGCATAAGCCAACGGACATCTGCACTTGACTGGAGATTTCAGCTTACAGTGAAGCAAAGGGACATGATAAATACGAAGAAATTCTAAAATTATTATTTATAAAAAGTAACAATGTTTCAAAAATACAATAACATTGTACGTATGTAGATTTAAAAACATAATGACTATAATAATTGCTTAAAATGAGATAAAATAAAATAATGTACTTTACAATATTTTCTATTTTACCCTTTCTGGAAAAATATTCGTTTGCATGTTCAAAAAAACTATGCATTACCAGATATTATTGGATTATATTTAACATTGCTAAGTAAAGTTTTATGATCTATAAAAGCAACAAACAATTGAGGCTCCATCCCAAATACAATTAAGTCTCGTAGCGAGAGCCCTCTGTAGTGAAAAAGCTGAAAAAGCCAAACTGCATATTAAATTCGAACAATTTCTACATTTTACAAGTGTTCAAAATGTAATTACTTAGCTGTTTTTGCATGTTATAACGAAATTGTGAAACTCTCCACTTCAGGGTCCCTCTTAATTCAGTGACACTGGAGCCGTCAGTTAGAGATCGGGGGCGGTTGACAGTTCACCAACCATTCGGTGTATAATCGAATGTTTTTATCTGTATCGAAAACTGTATTGGTCTGATATTATATACAAATAAATGCGATGGATGCGTAAAATACGGCCCTTTACTACCGTTTCAGTCAGCGAAAAAGTTGAGACACGTAGAAGGGAGACGCGATTCATATATTAATAAGCTTTAAAATTATTTATTCGAAAAATAGTGGTTAACTTTCCAAGAACTGTTGACATCGTTATGAAACTATTCGATCACAGTTTTCAGTTAATACAATACATTTTTTAAAAAAGTAATACTAATGCTTTATAATTCGATTTTCCTACAGATTTATCAAATAATCTACATTCAATTTTTTTTGTGCGATTCCTATAGGTGCAATCTTTGTAATACTTTCGGTGGCACAGAACATAAAATAAGATTAGTTACGTGGATTAATTCAGAGGGTATGATAAAACCGGAACCGGATGTTACCGTTAGATATTCCATTTACTAAGTAGGTCGTGTGAGGTTAAAGGTCAGCGTGGATTCCTAGCACATAAACACGGTTCAACTTCATCACATAAAGCTTGCTCTAAAGTTCACGACGTTATTTAGAAAAAAATCCCTGTCTTTATACAAACGCTGTTTCAACGTACAACTAATTTGTTACAGCTGTGGTAGGTTCTTATGAATGCATACAAAGTAGATGTAGTTTGCTATCTTATAGGTCTCGGACGATGATAATCTTAGAATAATTATGTATTTTAGGAACTTTCGTTTGAACACGCGATATACTCTGCTATAAATCTTTGTATCAGTTGGTACAATGTTCAATAATAAGAGGGTAAAACGAGTACCGATATTGCATGTTCACGTAAAGGTGTTAAGGTAATTTCGTTCTGGTTAAATCGTAGAGTTCAATTAAATTTACAGCATTTGTAAGAATATTTTTTGACATACAGAAGAAATTTGTAGCAGTATAAAATAGGTAAATATATATTTGTGGTAAAATATGTGTATCCCAAAATAAAAACATTTATCACAAAGTAAAAACAAATAAAACTGATTGTTCTCATAATGATTCAGACGTTGAGATATTTTATAAAGGGTTTTCCATTAAGAGGTCCCATTTTAAATTCCCTGGCATTTTTAAACTGTTGAATGGAGGGCCTTGAGTGTTTGACACTTGTCAAGTGAAAAGTGTACGATTTGAGAAAATGGAAAGATACCTATACGCTCCAACAACGTATAGAAATAGTGAAAATGCATTATCAATATGGTGCAAATTTCGCCCAGACAGATTGCAACGTTTGTCGTGTTTTCGGTCGGTATGAATCACCTTCTCGCCGTGCCATTGTGAAACTTATCACTAAATTTGAGCAAAAGGGACAAGTTACTGATGTAAAATTGCCAGTTCAAACTCGTCTCGCCAGGTCAGCTGAGAACATTACCGCTGTTGCTGAAAGTGTTGCTCAAAACCCGGGTTTGTCTATCCCAAGACGTTCCCAGCAATTGGGCATTTCAAAGCCCAGCCTTCATCGCATTTTGCACAAGGATCTTAGCCTACACGCTTATAAAGTGCAGTTGACCCAAGAATTAAAGCCGGCGGACCATGCACAACGCCGAACGTTCGTTGATTGGGTGTTGCAAATGCAGGCGGGTGACAATAATTTTTCAAAAAAATCATCTTTAGCGATGAAGCCCATTTCCACCTTCAGGGTTTCGTCAATAAACAGAACTGCCGCATCTGGGGCGCCGAAAACCCTAAAACAATAGTCCAGAAAAATCTTTATCTCCAACGAGTGACTGTTTGGTGCGGTATTTGGCCAGGCGGTCTCATCGGACCGTATTTTTTCGAGAATGAAGAAGGTGCTACAGTGACAATCAATGCGGAACACTACCGTGGGATGCTAACTGACTTTCTTTGGCCTAGATTGGACGACATGGACGTAGAGAATCTTTATTTCCAGCAGGATGGTGCTACGAGCCACACAAGCCACGAAACAATTGCACTATTGAGGGAGAAATTTCCCGGGCACCTTATTTCGCGAAACAGAGACATAAACTGGTCATCCAGATCGTGTAATCTCACACCAGCAGACTTTTTTCTTTGGGGCTACGTGAAGGAAAAAGTCTATTCTAATGGCCCACAAACAAATCAAGCGCTCAAAGTAAATATTCGAAATATTCGTTATTGGTCAAATAGAGCCACAGTTGTGCGAAATTGTGATGCAAAACTTTCTCAAAAGAATATCCAGTTGCAGAAGAAGCCGAGGTGGCCATTTACCAGATATCATTTTCCACAACTAATCGTGGAGTTTGTACTTTGATTTGAAATAAATACTTTGGCACTATTTCATAAAAATAGTATAAACATTATAATACAAGTGTATAAGCAAGCCTTGCACGTGACGGGTTTAAAAGCACGAGGCGAAGCCGAGTGCCTTTTAACGAAGCAGTTCTTTAAAGGCTCTTATACACGAGTATTATACGCTATTTTTTATTATACCTGCACTACAATCTAAAAATTATAACAAAAAAAGGAAATTGAAATCCCGGTTTCGAAGTAATCTTGTCATTATGTCATTAATCGTTTATATAGAAACGGTTAGCAATTGTTGTTGTTTCGTTGCTATGCATATTTACTATAAATTTGTTGATTTGTGAAGTTTGTTTCGACTTTGTGTTCGTGAATTACAAAATGAACGAAAACGAGGATATTTGATCCGAGATTAGAATGTTAGCCGAACAAGCTGAACAGCGATTAATCCCCGCGAAATGTAAACAAGCGTATTGCAAGGAATACGAAAAATTATCCAGCTCGATGGCCAACAAGTGAATGTTGTCTTGTTACCTAGGTAACTTTAAAACACTAGTGTTTTAATAGTATATTCTTCAACGAGTGTATAATGACAGCTATTATTCACGAGGATGAAAATTCTGTCACGAGCCGAAGGCGAGTGACAGAATAATCCGAGTGAATAATAGCTATTCTACACGAGTAGGAGACTATACTTTCTCTACGACTATTTCATAGGAAGTTACAATTTTTGGTCTGAATCAGTATTATAAAAATTTTGCTTTAGATGAACGTATATCGG
>JABXWE010014964.1:0-29414 GCA_014611495.1 Limonius californicus | reverse complement strand
TAGTCAATATTCTGTTATAGGAAGGCTTCAGTATGTGAAATGTTTAGGCTATTTTTATAAGCAGTAAATTTTTTTATAGTAATCAATTAATTTTTGTATTTTCTAAATTAAAACTAATTAGCAGGAACCCATTCCGGCAAATAAATGTAAAATTGTTTGTTGTGGTTTTTATGATCAATAAAATATTATAAAAATGTGTGACGTTTATGTTGTTTTTGGTATTTTATTTTTCATTTATGAACATTATTTAAAGTAACTGATAACGGAGCAGTGCGCAATTGATAAGAATTGATAAGAATAAGAAATAATTTATAATCCTTCGTCCGGTGCACAATTGATGTACAAGTATTTAGATCCAGGTAGCTTGGTCCGCAATTGATGGCCGCCCCTTGAAAATTGGTACTATTACACCCACTTTCCAGTCTTCGGGTACTTCTCCTTTGTCCCATGCCATGTTAAATATCCTTGTCAGCGCCTCTATTCCTTTTCCTCGAAGGTTCTTTATCATGCTCGGAGTGATTTGGTCATGCCCTGCTGCTTTACCTTTTTTTACTTTTTTTTGTTGTCCCGATAACTTCCTCTTCTTTTATTGCTTCAGCTTGGTCTTCGTTATTTTCCGTTTCCGGATTTAACAGCTCTTGGAAGAATTCCTGCCACCTATTCATTATTTCGTTTTCTTCGGTGAGAATTTTGTTTTCTTTATATTTTATTTGTTTCAGTGTATATTTTTGTTCCCTCTTTAAATTTAATATTGCTTTGTAAAATAGTTTCTGGTTCGTCTTGCTATCCTCCTCTATTTTTTTACCGAATTCCTCCCAAGATGCTTTCTTTGCCTGCTTGACCATTTCTTTAACTTTAGTTCACTGTTCTTTGTATCTCGTATAGTTATTCTCTGTTTTGTTTGCCAGGTACCCTTTCCACGTTTCTTTCTTTAGTTTCACTTGATCTTTTATCTCCTTACTCTACCATCGTGTGTGTTTCTTTTGTTTGTTTGTCATGCTTGTTCCACACACTTCCCTTGTTACTTTCAGCAATATTTCTTTAAACTCCCGCCATACCTGTTCTATATTTTTGTTTTGCCAGTCCTTTTCCTCTATCTCCAGTTTACTGTCTACTTGCACTCTGAACTTGCTTGCCACTTCTTCTTCTTGTAACTTATATGTCTGAGGATATTTTAACCCTAAAATACACAACTTAACTACTAGAAGGTAATAATGTCATATTTCTTCGCCAGTAGGTATTATAACCTTACAAGTGCTCTTAGCTAATGGCAGACTGAAGTGCAATAACAAATTTATTTAATTTTAGTAGGTACTTTGGATTCTACTGTTCCCAATATTAGAAAGATTGCCCAAATTATTTATGTGTCAAAGGTAAAGTACCAACTGAACTCTCTAAAAAAGTAGTGTGTATATGAAATTTCTTGTTATAATACTACGACATTATTTAATATACGATAGTTATATTAGCAGCTGTAGATAATAGTGAGTTGTTTCTAGTGGTAATTTTGGTCTATCTAAAAGTTTTAACAATATTATATAGCACGTGGTACAAATTACAACTTTACATAATATTGGTTGTGGCAATTGCAACATTTTCATAAAAAATATTTTACCAATCGTTGACAAACTTACCAAATTAAAATCTACTACTTTACAATAATTAAAGTTGGTGTTGCTCAAAAATAATGGGCAAAATCTAACGACTGCCGTCTATGGGCGTTCTGAACCACCCATTTACGTCGATGATGCTATAACAATTTGGAAATTGAAGAAGAGCTATCGAATAATCTAGGAAGTACTATACATATGGTATATTAATAGGCTAGAAAGCAGAAGACCAGCTATAAAATTCAACCAAACAATTCTGCAAAATACTTATTGTTTACAACTTAAAAATTCCCCCGGCAAAATCGGAAAACGATGGCATTTTATGAATATCAGACTGGTAGAACGAAAATGGTAAGTGACTGTCTGAAATGCAGCATACGTTAGAATTACGAGAGAATTTTTTGAAAACAGCTAAGAGACACACACGACACGTATAGTGCCTCGGAGGTCACATGAAGCCGTCGGCCTCGGTTGTCATGATAACACCTTTGACAATCGTAAACCATGTAGCGGAACTTCTTTGTTCGACGGTTTAAGTTAGCCTCTTGCTTGGTATAAAGCAAAGACAGCTCATAGAACCAGGAAATTGTAAGTAATTAGCAGACCATTGGCTTATATATATATAGAAGAAGAAGAACGTACGGGAATCGCTTAGAAATGAGCTTTACATACACAGTATAAATTAAAAATCTCTAAAAAACTAGTGGAACGCTCAACGTTGCATTGCATTGTATTCTCAATATTTCAGATGTTTTTTTGGATATACTTGGTTCGTTGATTGAGACCTTCTCAATCAACGCTTGGTTATACATTTTTCACGAGAATACTTAATTACAATTCGTAAATATCAATTTATTGATTTAAAATTACGATTTCTTTTGTTGATATTTTCATGTTCAATTTCAAAATTTCAATTTTCCGTAACGGAATAATCCTTTAATTTTGCTATTTAGATTTAATTGTGAAAGTCGGATTTCATGCTAAACTTTAGACTTTGATTTCATCCTCAAATACTTTCTCGAATATCGACTTCGGTTTTGAAATGTTCTTTTAATAACCTAAATTTTACATTTGTTTGTACTCTCTACTTTTAAGGGATAAAGCGAATCAAAATGACGGAGGAAATTTTTCCGATTGTCCTTCGTTATCGAGTTATTGATAAAGAACAACATCTAATACTTAATTTCATCTTTCTTAAAAATGAATAATATTAGCAAAAAATATATCGCCCTCCATCTTTTTTTTTTCTCTCTCATTCATTCATACTACCCCCCCCCCCCACAGAACCGCTTTTGCATTACCTAAGGGGTGAGGGCGTCCCTTACATACTAAACATTCATGCAACATGCATCCTAAACTTTATGTAAGCGAAATGCGGTCGCCCCAGTCAGGATTCGAAATCTCGACTGATCGGGCCGAAGTTCGCTGTCACCTCGGCGCGGGCGCGTATCCACACTGCTCCACCGAGGTCCCTTATTGTCCACATCTGTTCTCACAGAATGTGTTCAAATAAGTTGCTTCCTACTACAAGACAAACATTCGCACAATTTATCATGGAACCACGAACCCTCTGCAGCATATTCTCGTTTATTGACGCCACAACAGCGTGAATACGAGCTGTGACATCTTCAGGATTTACAACAAATTTTCGGTAAAGGTTTTCTTTCAAATGGTTCCAGAAAAATAAATCCAACGCATTCAGATCTGGTGATGTAGGAGGCCATGTTATGGGTCCACTTCTTCCAATCCACTTGTCAGGGAAATTTTCATTAAGAAAATATTTCACTTGTATTCCATAATGTGACGATGCAAAATCATGTTAGAACTAACAATTTAATCTAAGTGCTAACGGAACTTCATCTAGCAGTGATAGCGGTACATTTTCATTTAAAAATTGATGATACAAGGCTGAATTAAGTCGGTTAGGTTGAATATGTGAATCAATTACATTATCATTTTACGACCTAGTCCATTTGTTTATTGACTGTCGTCTTTGATAAGCTCTTCTGCATATTAGGTGAAGGTTTTTCTCTCCATTTATTCAGGTTATAAGTATTTGTGTTGCCCGTCTCAGTAAATGCGGACTCACTTCACAGAATCTTTTCAATGAAAAGTGAATCATTGTTTACACTATGCAACAACGATCTACAAAAAATTGGCTCGAAGCTCCGTATCCCCGTCATGCAAAACTTGAACTTTGGCCTACATGGATGCAGATCATTTCCCCTTAATAATCTGTGAACAATATCTTTTTGAAAATGAGTTTTGGACGATACAATTTAAAGTCTTATACTTGGTTCCGCCTAAAAAAATTCAATTTCTTGCTCTTCTTGATCGACGCCTAGTGTAGGTTCTGCCTGCTTTTGTCCATGATTTAAATTACTTGTTTCCAATAATCTTTGTTCTACACGTTTTATAGTTTTTGCAACGGGGTGCCGACGATATTACAAACACAAAAAGCGGAATGGAATGAAAGTAATGATACTTATCAATACGATTAACACATTTTTAAGATCACGATAGCCACCTAATTAAATTATATTACACAACTAATTGGAGCGACCGTGCGATAAACTTATTATTTAATTTTTTATCAACAACTCAATAACGCACGACAATCAAAAATTTACACTCTTAATTTTCGATTTGTTTTAGCCCCCCGAAATAAATCCCAAAAGCGCGGGCGTCGATTTTGAGACACCCAGTATATTCAAGCTGAATTGTGTATCTATAATATATACAACGTTAAAATTGATTTAGATGCATACAAAAAGAATATGATTTTATTCAATTACAAATAAACAAATCGATTCCGCATTTTTAACAAGTCCCGTGTATTGTGAAATTTATTATGAATTCAATTTTTTTTTGCATAATGCTAATCGTAGGAGATTGAATGTAATGGACCAGGTATACATTGCTTTTGAAATTTTCGTTGTATGAAGTTATCACAAGGATTACCATGAGCATGCTGTTAGGGAATTACTACAAGCTCGATGAAACGACCACAAGCAGCTTATAAAAGCATTTACTAAAGTAAACTGCAGAATAAACAGCTTTATTCTACCTCTGAGCCGTAACAGGTTTCTCAAAATTCCGGCGACAACCTTAAAACTGGAAACGTTCTAGAATGATCAATCAAAATAATGATTTCTGCTGCATCTGTCACTAAGTTCCAATTTCTAATACAATCAATCTTTTCACGACTTTGATGTATAGCAGAGCGCCTAACGGATTGAATTTTGATTAATCGGCCGAAAATATTTTTTTGCAAGAACAAAAATGCAATATTAATTTAAATTCCCGCAGAACTCTTTGCTGTGGGGTTTGAAACAATGTTATCGCTTAAAGGGCGCCCGACAACATAAACAGAAATTATTACAAAACTCCCAAGAAAGCCTGAGCAATAGGGAAAGCAATAAATTAATTACTTAAGTAATTAGATTTTACCTTTCTGAAATAAGCAGCACTCAGCACTTGTTGCTAATTTAATATTACAAATACGAACAAATTAAATTAGAACGTAATTGCGCAAAATAAAGACTAACAAGAGCGCTTTTTAACTTTTATAACCAGGCTTGACTGGAAGCATGAGCAACACAATATAAAAGTGTATGCAATTAGCGGAAAACCCAGTAAAATAGCAATTGAATTCGGGTATTGCGTTTTGCTGCGTTAAATTGATTTCAAAGCCGCCAACTCTGATATATACCTGGAATATAATTATTTTCCATCAATTATGTAAATTTTTATATTTGTATCTTATTTTATTACGCCCCCTACGCTATAAATATTTTTTAAATAATAGCTCTTAGGACAAAGATCGTAAGGGTTTATAAATTGCATTAAAATACTATATCTGACTAAGAATATTACAAATTCATTTGTGAAAATAAATGTATCGCGAAATTGTAACGGCGCGAGAGCATGGTTAATTAATATATCTAAATTATTTATTAAAATGCAATATACAAAATATATAAAAAGTCGGATAATTTATCGACCTACAGTGCTCATCAAACAAACAAACAAACAAACAAACAAAAATGTCTTTATCATCATCAACAATGTCCCTAAACCAACTGATTTAGAGATAGACGCGATAATATTTTTAATCAATAAATAGTTAATGTGAAAAAGGAACAGGTAAATAAATATAAGAATTGCCCAAATACAAAGGTCTAGTGAGTTAATATCAGGGGATCTAGGTGGTCTTGCAGTTAGATCCATCGTCCTTTCCATTTATCATACTCGTACATTATATGTTTTCTACGAAATTGATTGAAAAATGTGGAGGAGCCTCAGCCTGTATAAACCATAGAGGAACCCTATCATTTAGGTGCACGTCTTCCAATAGTGGGTGTAAAGCATTATTCAAGAAGTCAAGATGCAGTCTAACGATTTTGTGCAAATACTACCCCTATCAGACGGCCTTCTAAAATACCCAGCCAGGTAATTAACGGAAATCGATGCTGTTACTTTCACTAGAGAACAGCGTGAGGATTTTCGTCTGCTCAAATGTGATTATTATGCAGACTAATGACACCGTTACTCGGAAAAGTAGTTCCATCGGTAAATAAAATTTTGGCAGCAAAGTTTGGATTTTTTGCAACTTTTCTCAGTATGAATCCAAAAAACACAATTCTTGAAGCATAATCAGAAACAGTAAGGGCTTGTACCGGCTGTATATGGTATGGGATATAATTGTGTGCGATAAACTAACAATAATTACTTAACTTTTGTTTCGGACTACTGATGAAAAGCTTGCTATTGCAGCTTACTAATTAAAATACAATGTCGCCTCTATCTATCAAACAGTTGGTTTGCAGGTATATGTTGATTAATACTTTTTGATTTGGTTTGATGAGTACCTGCTGTGCGTGGGTAAATCCGACCTTTTTTAAACACCCTTTATTTATAAATTGGTATTATTCCATCTGCGCTTTTCCAATTACCTAACCATCTGTGGTCTTAGCTCAGTTATAGGGTGGACTTTTGAATATGGAAACCTCGTTTCTATCTTCATCATGTCGAAGGCCATCTAATCGTTTACATCTTTTGAGTCCCTTTGCGACTTTTCTAGGGTCTATTCAGTATTCTTTGTAATGTCATATCCACATCCATGTCATTTATCAATATTTATAATTGTGTTTTTATATATACATTTTTAAATATTTACAGTATCTCGCTCACTGTTTCCCAAACCAGTTACGCACTCTATCAAAAATTTTCAGAGTAATATAAACCTTTCAATTATAAAAGTATTGTTGTAGGTACATACCGTTTCTTAGTAAAACTGTTTTCGCAAAAAATCCATACCAACTGTTTGTAATGTATATTATGTATGTATAATTTTATAAACAAAGTCTTTAATGGTTTTTACATTTGTTACAATCAATTTTTGAAATATGTATATAATTTGTACCATCCGTATTTCCTGACAATTGGTTTGATACACCACATATTAACTAAACATTGGTACAAGTCTGATAACGGAGGTAATAGAATTTTTTTATTAATATTTGGCTACGCTTGTTACAGAACATGTGCATGTTTAGCAATATTTTCCTGACGATCTGAGAAGTGCTGTATATTATGGGAATTCTCCAATACTTAATTTTTTCGATGTCGTTATAAAATGATTTTGAAGGATTTTTAGACGTTAAGGGTAACGAATTATTAGTGTGTGGTGGTAGTTCAGTTAGTAGGGCGCTCGCTTTCTGAGTAAAACGTGGATTCTGGCTTGGGTTTGAAACCTAACCATTACTATGGAGATTTATAAAAATCTTGTCTGCAACCAGTGTTGGGTAAGATCCTCTAATTAGGGATCTAGATACAGATCCAGATACATTTAAAAAATATGATCTAGATCCAGATCAAAGATCTAAACCTAAAAATGGATCTAGATCAAGATCCAAGATCCTTAACAAAGTATCTAGATCCTTTATAGATCCTTTCGCATTTCGAACGTGTCAGGGGTTTTCTTTTAATTTTTGGAGATTCCAGAGATATGGACAGTGCCACTGGATACTTGGACAGTAACATAAGAAAATAAATATATAGTTAACGGGAAAAAAACTTACACTACTTACAAGTTGCAATACTATAGTAATACGCTATACTACACTAAAAGTTACTTTATTAACTATAAAGTTACATAATTCTAATTATCGAATTTTATTTTATTTTCTTTTAAAATTAACGTTTCGAAAATTTCGTCATTTAACCTATTTCTACGTGGGGTTACAATTTGTCCACCCATACTAAATATTTTTCGCCGGGGACAGAAGAAGGCAGTATACAATTAAATTTAAGGAAAATTTCTGTTATTATCGGATACTTATTTAACTGAATGTAACTGTTATCGGGATCCTCAAAATAGTTTGTACACTGCAATGTAGATGTTTGTACCTGCGTATTATTTATTTTTAAAAAATCAAAGAATTCCTCATGATAGGAATTTTCTTTTTCGGAATTTACGTGACTTTCTGTTGTTTCATTATAATCTTTTTGAGATCCTCCTAACAGTCCTAACTGTAACTCTTCTATTTTTCGTTTTAATACACTTTAGCAGAATTCAGAATCATCTTTAAACGTTGTAATTTCCAACCATCTTAGTTTAAAAATTTTGGATTGGAAATTGTAACAGGTATGGACGACTGTCGGAGCTTTCTATATCCATTATATTTGCAAAACGTTTTTGAAATCCATTTAGCAAACATTCTCTTAATTTTGAAGAACATTGTAATTCCAGGATAGCTTCCAATGATTTTTTAATTTTAAAACGTGTTGGTAAAACAGTTCCTAAGTGGCAGGTTTTTTCATTTTGTAAAATGTCTATTGCAACTGTTATAGGTTTTGTAAGAAAAAAATGTGGTCTTTAAAAAAAGAATATCGGATGGCTGAAATCCTTCTACCCCCAATGACAGCAGTGACGCAAATACCGAGAAATTCTTGCTTTACCTAGTCTGACTAATAAGTAATAAAATAACTAAAGTATTTTTGCTACCTCGCAACAGGGACATTTGAAGGACAGGAAATTCCAGGCGCCTGTCTGCGTCTGCACAATTGTTCAAA
The DNA here is from genome assembly GCA_014611495.1 of Limonius californicus. Lineage (NCBI taxonomy): Eukaryota > Metazoa > Arthropoda > Insecta > Coleoptera > Elateridae > Limonius > Limonius californicus. Next base: position 20,727 of record JABXWE010014964.1, on the reverse strand, counting down.
TACAGGTACGCTTAGTGCATAATGGGTAGGTAAAACCAGTAAAACCCAACTGCAATCTTCCTGGAAACTCCTACGTACGTAATTTATTTTGCTAAAGAAGAATAGAAGACATTTCCTGAAATACATAAACATACTTTAAATATATAGGAATCATTACTCAATGCGTTTTCAAAGTTCACAAAAGAAAAATCAAGAAACAAATTGTAGCGGATCTGTGGATCTAACGATGAAAGATCCAGAAAATTATGATATAGATACAGATACAAGATCCTCGTGTACAAAGAATCTAGATCCAGATACTAGATCCACATAGAGGATCTAGATCCGGGATCTAGATCTACTGGATCTAGATACTACCCAACACTGTCTGCAACCCACCACACACAATTCCCAATCCGGCTTGCAACCTTGGGATCTTAATACAAAAACCTTCTCTGGAATTTCTCTCGTTCGGATTCGACGTTAAACTGCGTTTCTACTTTAGCGCTGAGGAGAAACACATGGCAGAGAAGAGGCAGATGTCCAGCAGTGGGACAAAAAGGCTGTCAATGAGTGAACAATGTGTGCTTGTGCACTTTGGTGTTTTAGTACAACACCTAGACAAAGTTAAAGTGTAAAATGAAGCATTCAAAATTTCCAAATTGCAAAATTAAAATTAGGATAATCGTTTCTGTCGATTACAAAGGAATTGTTCGCCGAGAATTCCTCTTTTTATTACCGTGAATAAAAAATTCTAGTTGGCAGTCTTGTAACGCTACGTAGCAATCCTAAATTGTACGTGAAGAACATTGGATGTTCCAAGAAGATTATGTCCTGTCATATTGCTCAGTGATTTGGTCTAAACTGTTGTTATGCTCTTTCTGGCAGCCAACGACTTTTCGTGTTCATATTACTTTCGTAGCCCCTTAAACAATACTCTTCGGAAGGGTGCAAAACGGCGGTGGTAGCGATGCGAAGTTCTGGATTGAACATACTCGCTCACATTCGTCAAGGTAATTCTATAAACAATTTGTTATGAATTAACTCCATAAACTTTGTTGTCAGACTTTGTATGTTTACAGTTTGAAGTACCTATGTATAAACCACAAATTTATGAAGGTTTTTTGTTTCTGCTTTCTTCGGAGTATTTTCAACTATTTCTGTGTGGTAGTTGGTATTGCATTATTTTTACTTATGTCATCATATGCTGAATCATACCATAGGTGTATAATACTGTACATTTTTCTTTTGATATAAAATTAAATCTAGCTACTGCTTTAATATCTTTGTTCAAATGTTTCATTAGTTTATAAATGAAAGTTTATTTTTCATGTAAATCATCTACTGTATTAGAAATAAATGTCTTCCTTACATTTGCAGTCCTTCGGAGTATGCTATCGAATGAGTATTATGAAATACACTGCTCAACAAAATTATCGCATCACTCAATATTTATAGATTGCAACTATTTCTTCTGTGTTCTAATGGTAGATTCTTCATTTCAAACATAAAATAGAATAAAAGTACTAATTTTATTCAAAATAAAGATCAAACAACTTCAAGTTTAGAAAAAGAAGAAAACATTATACTAACTCGATTTTTTTACTTTAAAAACAAATTATAAACTGCTAATACCTCGTGTTTGCACCTCTGCTATTAATAACAGCTTGCATTCTTCTCATTAAACTATGAAATAAGTTTCTCACTGACTCCTGCGGGAAATTTTCCCATTCTTCAGTCAACGCCCTACCAAGATCTGCAAGTGAAGCAGGAGCGACTTCTCTTTGTGTGATTCGCCTTCCAATCATGTCCCATACATGCTCGATGATGTTAAGATCAGGACTACAAACTTGCCAGTCCATGACTTGAATTCCGGTATCACGAAGATACTGAAGCGAGATCCGAGCCACGTGAGGCCTGGCATTGTGTTGCATTAGTACAAAGTTATCCCCAACAAATGGGGCAAAGGGCATTACATGTGTGTGATGCGATAATTTTGTTGAGCAGTGTATATCAGCAAAGAAACATTTATAATTATATAGATTACAATCAATGATTATATAAGGGACGCTTAAATTTTGCTCCGACACATAACAGATATAGTAGAACCCTTTCGCCTAGGCAGATCCATAGGATTGATTGCGAGAGCGTTATAGACATATGTGGCTTGAAGCACATTTGAGTTGTTGTGTTTTAATGAAAATAAATTTCTCGTACGATTATTGTTCGCCTCTTCAGCGTATATTTATGACTTATTTTTTCTTTCTCTGTATACAGCTTGAAGTTCTCTTTTATTATCGTTGGAGATGAGTTTAGTGGACTTCTCATTTTGCTTCTGTGGCTTACTGCAGGCATCGGTAACCTGCGGCTCTCTAGGACATTTCGCGCGGCCCGCTTAATGTTATCAAAACAATGTTTTACACGTCAGCGCAATGTTTCGTAAACAAATGTCAATACTTATTTTATGTTTCTACTCGTGCTTTTAATATTACTGTTATTATTGATGAAACCTTTACCTTTAAGTCGGAAGGAGGTCGAAAAATTGTCCGGGGGTGGTATAAAATGATAGCTAAGTAGGAAGCAATTTACAAACACGAGTATAAAATAGATAACTTTGCAGGGGTTTGTTTCAAGGGCCAATTGTCAGCTGTCACACTTCGATTGATTCCTCCTACTAGTTCCATTAATAGCAAAACTGATTTTATAGTAGTAAATCTGTGACGTGGTATACTAGAACCTACCACAACCCCAATAGCTCGCAGGTACTCAAGGGTAGTGACTGCCACCACGCCAACTAGCGCACTGACTGGAAAGTACATACTTGGAACCTCGCCACACCGGCACCAATGCCCTTTCTGCAGAAGCGGATTCAAGATTTCGTGGATCGAAAAATATTCCACATCTCGAGGTAAGGGTTAAGATTGCATTATTGGCTGCATAGGGAAGTCTATAAAAATTCTTTTTCTTAGAGGTGTCGCATGACGTCCGCCCCCACCTACGCGCCATCACTTATTAGATGTTCAAGTGGCGTGATCCCTCGAAAATGTTGTCTTAAACATATTTTTTTATTTCCTCGCTTGTTAGCGCTTAATTGGCTGGCAATTTGTAATATAACTTTATCCATTGTTGGGGGGTTGTGAAAATAAATTATAAAATAAATTTGAAATAAATTTTGAAATAAATTAAAAATATTTTAGTTATTATTGATACTTTCATTTTGTAATATAAATATTTTAAAACGTAGGGGTTGTACTGCATTTCCTTTGTTTACGTATTGATCTTTGAAGTTACAAAAGAATAATCTGTGATAGTGATTTCTTAATAATTTTTGTGTGGTCGTTAATTAACATTTGCTTGAATTTGTTGAAATGCATATAAGACAGTGGGACGATTCCCTCACGTTTTCATCAGATCAGCTCATAGAACAAACACACGCACACACACACGCAAATGTAATATATATATATATATATATTGCTATGTATAATAACTGCTCTTTACCAGTGATAACAGTATTATCGTGTACAATTAGCTACGTACACCCCCAATACAGTAATAGCTTCTGTAAAACCAAACTTCAATTTTTCCGGTCTAGCTCTCATAGGGTCTCTGGGTCGCTCAATAATTATAACTCCATACCTTCATATCACCTTCGTAACACGTTGTCATAATCTCTACCAGTATTCAAATAAAAGATTCCAAACACATCCGCCGCTTTTCATCTTTAAACAAAAACTCCTATTATTTTTTCCATCTCCCCGACAACCCTGCCATCTGGCCAATTAAAACATTTCAGGAATCTTATTTGTCCTATGCCAACGTTTATTCTAAAAATAGAATAAACATTCCTGTTTACATGCTTTGATGTGCTAGTCATTATTTTATAAACCAAGTAAAATTAAAACATAAGTAACACAAATTACAAACTCCTGTTGAAGTAAGACATCAGCACTGGTATATCACCACAATATATATAATACTATACATTACTTTACGCCAAGCGTGGTGGTAGAGTTGGTAGAGCGCTCGCTTTCTGACTAAAACGTCGATTCTGGCTTGGGTTCGAAACCTAACCATTACTATGCAGTTTTATAAAAATCTTGTCTGCAACCCACCATACACAATTTCCCAATCTTAGTGGCAACCGTGGGATCTTAATGCTAAAAATCTTCTCTGGAATTTCTGTCCCCCGTGTTTCTACCTTAGCGCTGAGGAGAAGCACGTGGCAACGGTGGGACAAAAAGGCTGTCAATGATGATGATGAATGATGATTACTTTACGTGTATATGTGTATAGTTCTGGACGTTGATGTACATTATTAATAAAAAAGTATTGAGTAAGTAAATATAGTAAATTTAATAGCTGTAATTATATAAGACATTGCAGCATTGTGCATTCTTGGGTTTACAACGTTGCTTCGTGTCATCTTTTTCGTAGTTTAAAAAAGAAAAGATTCTATTCCTTAAATTTTGTTATCTACTGGTTTTTGTACTAAATGTTAAATTCTCTTTTTCTGTTTCATGACTTAAGAAAACAATAAGAATGTGGCATAAATATTTGGAAGTAGAGAATTGCGGTCATGTCATGTTTGTATTGTTGTATTTAAGTAGGTTAAATTTGATAATGTCTAAATAGGTAAATGCCTTAACAAACATACAATTTGAAATAATAATCTAATTATTATAATTGAAAGCTCATAGCGAATCCCAAGCACGATATATCGGATTACCCATAAGCGCATTTGTATTCCAATTCTGCCGCAAAGTTTCAATTCCTCAGCTGAAATATCCCCAGTACTTTGTGTTTATAGCCAGTTTGTCGATGTCGCGCGATAATTACGCCATGAAATTGAAATTGAAACTTGAAATTTGTTTTCGACCAAGTTTGCAGCTATTGCCGAAAGGAGTTGAGGGATTGAAAATGTGGACGTGGAATGAGTACATTCAACTAGTTAGACTTCGATTTACATAAATAAATACAAATTGGAAGATCGTAATTTGAATTTTGGGTGTGGGCGTTGGGTAATATTTTCTGTACTTCAGTTAAAATAGAAATTCTAGAATATTAAACTCGTAAAAATAACAAAACAAGCAAACATTTATTTTAGTAATGTTAATGTTAATTAATCAAACTAAAATATACAGAAACTTTATTGCAATATAAATAAATGTTGAACATATACTGTGTATAGGTATGTATATATAAAGTTGGGAAAAAGTACGGGATAATGCAAATATCTCTACTACGGCAAAGCCATTTCGACAAAATTTTTGTACATGAAGATTCCGGTATAAAAGGACTTCCGATTTAGCAAGAAATAATATCAACTTCTTTATTCTAAATGGAATATCCTATACAGTTTAAGATATACCGATAGAATTCTTTGTGGTAGGACCAGTGCTTTAAGGTTTGATGCAGAGATATTGAACAACTCAATTAACAATAATGCTTCGTAATTTTGCTTTATTACCCACCATGCATGACAGGAAAAGAACAAAAAACGAACAATGAAAAACAAATAAATAAAAAAGCACAAATATCATCTCTTGAGAAGATCCCTAAAATTACCACTACTATTTACTTCTTTGCTGTAACCAAGTCTATGTACAAATCCATCAGTTACATTAACAGGATGCTATGCAGGAATTCTTATTTCACCAACAATTCTCAATTGTTCCAAATTATTTGACCATTCGGTATAAATGCTAGCTTTGAAATGCCTCCAAAGAAGGCAATCTATTGGATTCAGTCTGAAGAACGAGCGGGCCATTCAATAAAACCCCTACGCCGTACGCACTCATATTTGGAAACATTGTTTAAAAAATTCCTAACATTTAGAGCGTAATGGGGACGTGTTCCATCCTGGTAAACCAAATATTACTAGGTAATGTCCCTTCTTCATCTTCAAGAGCAGGAACAATATAATTTTCTAAAAGTTGTAGGTACTTTTGACCGTTAGTCGAATATTAACACAACACAATTTCATGCAGCCTTCTCCAGTATTACTAGAATTATTAAAAATAAAGGCATCAAACCTCATAACAGTGAAATTGCAAAAACAGTTATATCGGTATGTCTTAAAATGTACAGGGTATTGCATTTAAAATAGAAATATTGATATAATTTCTGGCTAAACTGGCCCTTCTATACCACCAATACCTTCATTGTATCCGCCGTATATCAGAACCTTCATGTAGAAAACTTTGTCGAAATAGCAGTTGCTGTAGTTGAAATATTTATTGTTTCCTCGTTTTGCCCAATTCTGTATAACTTGATCATTAAACTTTCGCCTAAAAGAAACTCGTAGACTGCCAAATCTCAGATTCTTAAATGAGTTTGCATTTTCATTTGTAACAACTTTATAAATTAAAATGAAGGCTGACATTTTCGGAAATATCACTGCAAAAATATGATTGAATAATGTATGCCGTTCAAGCAAATTCATTTTAAAACATTTTAGTTTAACTGCTTTCAAATTACAATATTTTATTATAATATAGTACATGACACCAATACACTGTTTTTGTTTTTCATGATCTACCTTTCATTGAAATTCAAATCATCATACCGCATAAATATTTAAAAACCAATAATTACGAGTATAATTCCTATGCACTGTGACAACAGCCTTTGAAAATTCCGTAACATTTTGAGTATTCGTAGGCGGGTGCTTTAAGTTTTTCCCTGTTTGCCATCAAAAACATGTGCCAGTTAATTAGTCACATAACAGAATCTTAACAAAAGCTGTTCGGTTAACTTCCTACGCATTATTAAGGGGCAAATATTAACAATTGTGAATGAAAGGAAAACGTTTTGGGTTTTTGCTTCGTACAAATAACAGTATTCAGAAATTAATTTGAATATCTGGTATTCAAGTAAAAATTATGGCATGTTTCACTGTTTAACTTGTTATCGTATAAATATCAAGCATTAGCAACTTGTCATTTTTCTCGAACAACCGTTTATAAATTTATGATTAGATATGGAGTAAAGTGACTCAGACTTTATAAATTTAGTTAAGTTTCAGTTAACTATTTAGCACTGCAAACTATAACATATTTGATGGTGCGGATTATGTTGTGTATGCTATATGATGGTCAGTGGGATCTAGTTTCAGTTCAAACACCCGGCAAGTATTTTAGAGGTGAAGTGCACGCACTTCCGTGGGTTATAGTCTACGTTAAGTTGTAGATCGCGTCAATTCTGTGTAACTTTGAGCGCATTAGATGAGCATCGCTAGTATTTTTCAGGATACGGCACGCAATATTGATGAGTAGAAGCATAAATTGTTGTAAAATTATTGGGTACAAACATTGAGTATACGTCCATGAATATCCACGACGATGTTCACCAATTGTTGAAATATACATTTTGACAATTCAGGGTCAATGGCAATAACCAAGCATTTGCTCTCACATTTTCGATAAATCAATCAGAGGTACTAAATTCGTGCTTGGCATTAAAGCATAGGCGAAGGTTTTTTGTTCCCGAGATTCCTTTAAAATGCCCTCCCACGCTACATCAGTCTCTGTCGGGCGTTAGAGTGTGGTTTTCGGTTGTAGTTTAATTCTGGCTTAGACCCCTGTCATTACCAACTTTTGAAAGTGTCTAATACCCGAGGGTGCGATTTTATTAAAGCGCAAAATGGGATGCCATACCTAGAGCTACTTTCCAAAGGGAAGACATTTGGGGCGCAACTTCCGCGGCCCCTCTTTTTTAAGCGGTTTTCCTCCAGTCATGGCGAAATCTATGGTAACGACTTGAAAGTTTACCAGCGCGACTAGCGAGGGTGGGAATTGGAATATCGCGGCTATTTTGCAAACAAGGAAAATTAGGGTATCGGATCGAACGTAAGCGACATACAGAACGAACATTTACGGATTATTAAAGGAGCAGACGAAAGCAGTTAGCGTGGAACGTCGGGATAGACCGGCAAAACGTGACAACGCCGACGGCGGCTGTTATGGGGCGTCGTAGGGCACAGGACGCCTTGGGGAAAGGGGGGACAGATCAATATACGTGAGCGAGGGCGCTGGGCGTGTCGATACAGGAAGATCTTTCCACCACAGCTGTGAAAACACACAAAAGGCGCCCAAGACCGGTCTGTGAGATTCAATTTTCGGCATCGTTAAACTTAGAAAAGCAAACAGTTATGAACCGCCATGCAGGATGTACGAACGTACCGCGAACTTTTGCTAATTTAACTTATTCAATTAAAAATTTCTTCCCCAGTTCAAACTGTTGTGGGAGCCCAAAAGGTATTATCGCAACATTATTAAATTTATTTTGTATATAAAATGCTGCACATTCGCCTCTCTTGTGGTCTTGAGACGACTGAACTCTCAAAAGTGCCTTGAACCCTCGTCGTGCCTCGAATTCTGTATGTAAATGGGTATTTCTGAGATCTCTGCTTTATTTTACAGTATTCATATTTTTTTTAAAGCCCCAACTGAGGTTATCAAAGAAATCCGAGCTATAACAATAACTGTGATAAAATCGAGCTCTGATGTGAAACTTGTTCGCATTTCCATCACATAGCATACAATGATCATGAACATTTATGGGATTTTAATATGAATAGAACCATTCTGGTATTTCCACAATTTTTGACAGATTTATGTTTGTTTAGATTTGTAGAAGGGGTAACTTGTTTGCGTTTACGGAATTACTACGCGGTAAACCGGAAAAGTCTGGGTTTACTTATCAAGTAGTCTGAACAGAGCATCTACAATATTATAATGTGTCTTCGTTTATGGAAATCGTGGAAAATGATTTTCCAACAATTAAAGTAATAATGAAAAACATCTTTTGAATTGGTTTAAAATTGTTATGTACACATAAGTATGTAGAGAGTGGTAGCAGATCAGCTGGTAGAGCGCTCGTTTTCTGAGCAAAACGTCGGTTCTGGCTTGGGTTCGACTCCCCAACATTACCACGCAGATTTATAAAAATCTTGTATTGCAACCCACCACATACAATTTTCCAATACGGCTATCAATCATGGGATCTTAATGCTAAAAACCGTCTCGGCAATTTCTGACGTTCGAGTTCGACGTTAAACTGTAGGTCCCCAGTATTTCTACCATATCGCTGAGGAGAAGCACGTGGCAGAGAAGAGATCGATGCTCAACATTGGGCCGAAGAAGCCTGTTGATGATGATGAATGCCACATATGTCGATATTTAACATATTTGTGTGCAATAAAACATATTAAACAGTTTTCTTGTTTTTATATTCAGCTTAGAAACGCTAGCAACATTTTTCACGTTGAAAAACTTTTCGCTATTTTCAACTATTGTGGGAATTTTTGTTGTGGTAGTTTTGAAGTATATCTACCATAGAGGTGGGAATCTTACAAACGTTGCAAGCATTATGGCAGAATCCTGGAAATTTTGGGAACTCGTAATTATTTGTGAGAACTTTTAGCATTTTAGGAAATTAATCCAAGATATTTCACGTTTGGGAAAAATTTGGTATATAATTATGATTAATGGAAAATTAGACAATTCGTAAAAAGTTTGGGGAAGGTAAAGTTACTATATGGTATTTCTAGAAACGTAAAATGTTTTATCATTATGGGTTTACAAACCAAATTTACGAAACTTTTTGGGGCTATATTTTAATAATTGTAATAATGTAAATGTTCAGGTGTCCGCAAATTTGTGTCTATTGAAGAGATTACTTCGTTGAAAGAAAACATGTAGAAACTTACAGTTTTGTAAAAAATATTTGTAAAATAAAAATAGGAAGTCTTTTCTAGAGTTATCGGCGATTGCCAAATTCAAATAATTTGAAACACATATAAGAATGTTTCGAAAGTTGTCCAAATTTTAAGAAGTAGTTAGAAAAATTACAAGAAGTTTTTCAACAATTTTCCTGATATTGTAAACATTTTGGGAAATTAAAATTTATTTAAACTACCTTTTCAACGTCTACAGTCAGCAATTCTGCAAAATTGCTTGTAAATTAAATTAGGTTCGGTTTGCATTTTGCGAAAAGTTATACATACCAGCAAATTTTTAGCAGATTAAAGGTCGTAGTAGAATGTACCTTATAATTAATTGTAAATTTTTAGTAGCATTTGAAATTACACAAGATCTAAGTATTTTTCGGCAAAGGATTCACAATAAGTTTGCTGTTTTTCCTTACAGGATCCACTGCTGGTACAAATGAAATTCCACTAAATTTTGGTTTTTCAATTTAATTTCTGACTACCTTGCAAAAAATATTTCTCTCTCCACATAATTCACTTGCAGCATTGTTTATTATGAGGTTCTACTGAAAGCAAAAAGTCTACTCAATAAAAACAACAAACAGACATACCACAGCGGAATGAGATACGTTCCGTTTCTCCAGATTTTCTTAGCATTACAAGATCTGCAATATCAATCAAAATGTAATATTTCTGTTGTCAACAAGGGCACTCTACTTAATCCGCCGTGATGGCACTGTAAGCTAAAATTGGCGATGGTACGTTCTGCTTATTAATATTTACATTTGATTTATGACTGACTTTACTTACTTAGATGTACTTTGCTCACCAATTTATTTTAGTGTATTTATTGAATAACTATTTTTGTAACGTTAGTCAAAGTTAATATAAATATTTTGGTATTGAAAAAGAGATTAAACTTGATTCGTTTCGTTGAATGGTTTTCTTGTGTTTTAAGCTTAAGCTTAACTATGTTAGATACATAAAAATTTTCCATTTAAATAAAATATGAAGCAAAACAAGTTGAATTAACATTGGGCTCTATATGCATTTTTAAAAACGAGCTTAAATAAATTAGTACAGTAAGCAGAGCACACAAATTCCGGTGTTTTGATCTCTGGCTATGTTTGATCAGCCTAAAGCCCAGATTTGCAAATTTGCACAAAATTGTTTAAGTTTAGAAGTTTTCACTTTCGCAAACACGATTACGCCTCCGTGTTTAACTATAAAATCCTTTCGCTGTTTTTGCCCAACACAAATAGCAAGTTTAATGCATTATGTCGCCTTTTTCAGCCTATATATTAAACAAACATTACTACAGGGCGTAAATGTTAAATTTATGAATTTATGCGATGTACTTACAGCACATGCTTCAATTTACTACCATGCCTGCATTATTAATTAGGTCGTAGCCCTGAGCTGCGGGGTGGAAAACAAATCGGGCGTTACAGAAATGGGAAAATTAGCAGACCATTTTTAGGATAGCTATTAAGAGAATGGGCGTTTTCATGTTTAATTTTAGGTGAAGTGGTTATACATTTTACGTTCCTGTTTTAAATTTGTCAAATTCATTTTAGCATCTGTTTTTCAGAAATGTATCGTATTTAGTTTGCTGCTATTATTTAAATAAGAATGTCAGATATAGCAACTCATCACATTTGCTTAGGCTTAAGGGGATCCTAAACCAATTAATAATTAAATATAACCTTTTCCAGAACCCAGACCGTCTACCTGAGTGCTGGAAAGTGAACTGCAGCCAACAAATTATTATATATTCTTGGAATTTTTCCGATTTTAAGAAAATGAGATAATCGTGACATTGCGGTTGTATATTCTTAAGGATAGATTTCATTAAATTAAGGCCAAATATAGTACCCGCGTATTGGAATCACGGATAATCATTCGGGGATTGTTATTACTTTAGCGAAGAACGGGCCGGACGTATACGACTACATAGGAAAAATAACGATTAAGGTAATAAGGTCTTCGGTTTATGTTATCAGTTTTTTTCTTAGGACTGTTAGCATGGATTTTTTGTTTGTACATATGTTCAAGCTCGAGTGGCACCGGACTTCTTCCTGGTAAGTTAACAGCCCCCAGGCTGGTTGGCAGCAGCTACCTCAGTTATATTCTACTCCTTTGCCATGGCTGATGTAAAATGGATACCTGATCTTAGCTTTAAAAAAAAATTAACATCTTAGAACAATATGATAAGTTACCAAAAATAAGTTAGCGAAATATAGCAGTACAATTAAACATTTCACAACCTGTTTTGTGTAAAATTAAAAACAGAAATTTGTTTAAATAGAAGAGTCTGCAAAGGAAAATGACAACTTAAACACTGAAAGAAATCGTATTGGATAAAAGGCTAGTTTAAAACTAGCGCCTCCACCATTTTGCTACTGGGTGTCATTAAGCATTTCCAAGGCAGTTTAAGAATTGGTGCCTCCACATGTTTGTTACTATAAATTTTTCATTGTTATGGAAATTGTAGAAACTGGTGCCTCTGCAGCGTTGACATCGTCAAACATAATTTTGATGTAGCAGCATCGGGAAGAATGAATTCCTATCCCCAATTCATTCGCCATCGCGGGCAACACTAGGAAAAATTGAAAACATTTCCAGTATTACTTGGAAACTTAACGAAAGCAAAGAAAACTTTTTAAGCATAAATTGTTGTAATATTCTCCTAGGTGGGTTTGACTTGACGACTAATTTATTTCACAGTTGCTTGTAGCAAGTAAATTCGAACCACGCGACTTTATAAATTTTATTTTAAGTTTTTTAGTTTTAGTCCAAATTATTAAAAATAATTTTTTGATTGTCGTGTTTTTTAATTCTCTACAAACTTTCTGAATAGAAGTTTACGGAACCATATTGTAGTCTTGTGGCAAAATAATTTCACCGCTTATTTAATAAACTTCTCAATTTGCCGCTAAAAGAAAATCGTTGTGAGTCTTTCATTGCAATTAAACGAAAGACAACAATGAAAAATTAGAAGAGGCAGTTCATAGCTTGTCCATATTACGAACAACATGCTTGCTGCGTACATGTATTTCATCGAAGTTAGAGGATTAGGGGTAACTGTGATAAAGCAAGTTAGGTTTCCTCTCGATTTATTGGGAAATACACTGTAGGCCTTTCTATTGTGTAATAGTAGGTAAAGTTTTAAGCCGAAGTTGTATAGAACTGATATTTTGTGACATATCCGATTCCATTTAATCAATAGTGTCAAGACTTATGTTACCACTAGGATGTATATATTAGATACTTTGTGACTCCTCGGGGTTCAAATAATAAACCATTCTGGATTGGTTATTCGAACCTGAATCATCAAAAGTTTTATGAGCTGTTTTCATAATTATTTAATTTAAAATATGTCAAAAAAAAGTGAAACACATAATTGCAACAGTACAACTTCAGTTTTTGACAATTTTCGGTAGAAATTTTAGGCCAGTTTTGAATTGGTGGTAATATCGCAGTGCAATTTTTGTATTTTCTTCATTTATTATATTATTATAGAGCTTCCACAGGTCTTGTAAGCTCATCACTTTGGTGTGAGGCAAGGCTAAGTTAGTTTGTGCAATTCACAACAGGGTCCGACTCTGCGGGTTACCGTGTTGGTGCGTAACCATGCTTAACCTGCTGTTGTGTGTGAACGTTTTTTGTTTATAGTCTTGTTACTCCTCTAGTGGGACGGTAAGGAATTTGACCATTAATTTGACCCCCAATGGCAAATGAAGACCGGGACACAGTACCGGCCAACAAGGGAATTAGAAAAAATTTCCGGGAAGCGTTTCGACTATCACATCCAAAGCCTGAATCTCTTACCACTGAGCCACCCCCGTCCTCCTCGCTACATTTACGTTTTAAATTAATTAAGAAACCGTAAAAAACTACTGTGACATCATTTCTGACAAAGAATCTAGAATGGCCAGGAAAGTGTAAAAGGTAACTTCTAAATTTGATTGATTTTGCTTATTTGATTTCCTTTCAGTTTTACTAATGATAAGCGCAAGCGTAAATACGCTTGAAGTCTTAAGAATTATATAAAACATGACTAATGGCACGTGCGCCATTGAAGGACACTCTTTACTTGCGTTTGATATACAGAAGGCAAAGAAATATTTCATTTTTCTGCTTCTTTGTATTTGGCAAAAGTGCTAAATGGATTTAGAACGTACTAAACAGACAATGTTAGTGTATAGCTGATTGGTGGCCGTCATAAAAAGAATGTCGTCAGAGTATGTGGTTTGTGTACACGTCATAGACGACGTATGCAAATTGATCTACACTTGATGTAGTTTAGTAAAACTCTATCAAAGGAATGTTCATTCATTAAGCAAAGGGGTGCTTTCATACACAATGTAGGCGCCATGAAAATTAGCGTGTAAGCTTTGCAGATAACATTACTACAGGTTGCCATAAAAAGTGTGTGGGTGTGCAAGCCCGAACCGCAACCACCTACCGCCGCCCACGGCCCAAATATTACTCGCGTAAATTAAATACGAGGGCGGCATCGAAACCTCTGGGACTACAGATTGTTCTTGCCTCTTGCCCTTTTCATTTATTAATTAAAACCTTCACCTACTTTGCTAAAAGTAGTACAACTTTAAATTATAAATCCAACGGTATCGTACCGTGATTTCGTACAAAAATCGCGAGCGGCATATAGTGGTAGGTAATTAGAATTTGCGATATCATGACTTGTTGCCTGTGCTCGAAGGGCCGTACGGGATAGCTTCTATTCTTGGTGGAATTACGTGGCGCCGTGACGCTGCTTCACACACGTGATCAAGGGCACTTGACGGCACCATTCTATACCTGGCGTGTGACCCAAGTTAGGTTAGGTTATGTGCATGGACAAATCTTATCAGGCACGTCATTATGTAGAAATTCCGAAATAGTCGCTGTTAGACACGACAGCAAGCTTGTAGAAAGCTGCCGATGGATGAGTGTGTTTTGCGCAAGGGAAAATGTTTCATTCCCGTTTTCTTGTCCAGATGAACGCGCTAAAATGCTTTTAACCGATACAGAAAAAACAACTCGTCGGGCATCGCGATGTGCATTAAAATTTCAAATTTGTATAGGAATTTGCATAGAGCTCGTTATCGATATCGATCCAGCACCGAATGTGCTTTAATATTTTTTGTTCTGGAAGTTTGAAACATTCCTAAAGCGGAGCTTTCCGCCGACTATTAATACGATAACTTGCGATAATGGTTAAAAAATTACTACATTAGCGCTAGGTTAGTTTATAATTAACTTAGCCTACCATTAACTTTGAAAAAGGTCAATAAAAATGTTTCGTGTGTTGGTATAGAAATTCAAAGCGCTACTTGTTTATTTCGTGATTCCTAATGCGTCATTGTTTTAATGTATGCGTCCATGGGATTCAATCTTTTTATTATTTAACTAATGAGAACATAACTATGGAAGCCAAATAAGTCAAACACAGACTCTGTTTTACATATAAATAAGCGTAATTTACGTATGAAATTATTTCTTAGATATAACGTTTTCTCTCTTAGGTACAAAGTTTTCACTTAAGCCTGTATGAGAAAGTTAGATTTAATGCAAATTTGTAAATAAATTTTCATGAAAATTATACAAGTTCTGCAATTTCCTGTTTGCAGCCTGTGTGTCATTTTAATGATAAATTTAGCATGTGGGCTTTTGTATTAGAAACATTTTAGTGATATTTTGCCATTAGATGGTTAGGTTTGTTGCTGGTAGATGGTTATGCTTAATATTCATCTCATTTTGAGGTTATCCTGTATTTATTTTGTTTTGGTTAGGAAGTTGTTATTACCGTGAATACGAACACCTGTTTGAAATTAGAGAAAATTGACGGAAGCCTTACGTAACCGACACATAGTATATTCCTAGCATACATTCATTTTCGGTCCATTCGTTAAAATTTTTAAATTTGGCGCCGTCCGTTAACTCCACCATCTCCTCGTGAAATTAATGTTCCTGTGCAACCGTCATGCGCTGTATTTTCAGTTTGTTTTAACTACTTGTGCGTCGATTTTCATGCATATTTACTTTCAGTTTTAGAACACGTTCTAAATATGTTACATGAAAATTTTGCACAAAATTTCCTTACAAATTTTGTGTATGCAACGGTGTTAAATGTATTAACATAATTTTGCGTGTAAATGCTGTGCAAAATTCAACGTCGTGTCACAGAGGCTTTATATATCAGATCATTTTTTCTTATAGATATACTTTTCTGTCTGAGATATAAACTTTTTCACTCTGAACCTACTGTTTATATCTAACTGCAGCGTAATGTATTTCAAGCAACCAATATTTTTCGAATCTGTATTCGAAATTGTGTAAAATTTAATACAGTAATCAGTTTGTTTTAAACCATTCATACCTATAACGCATTTTAAAATGTATGCCAAACGATCTGCAGGAAGCATCTCAATACACCACTGTATTGTATTTGGGACCCCACGGAAGTGTGAACTGATTCCATAGATGGAGCTTATAATATGATTGTACAAGAGCCAATAAATCTGTTTCTGATTAATGGAGTATAGAATGAAAATATTCAAACATTCCCCAAAAGTTATCGAGGTGAACTTTCGCTGTAATAACAATAACGTTGAAGATCATTGCTAAGGCAAAATATATGAAGATGATCGAAATACTTTGGTTAGACTTGCTAATATTACAGGTTGTTTTGAAATGTAGAAGCAAGCAGATATATTCTTTATTTTTCAGTTTACAATAATAGAGAAAATATACCGTCTGTTCTATAACCTATAACAAATATAAAATATCGCAGGATCAGGTTACTGACTTTCTACATATTATATTTCAGTAAAATTGTTTAATTTAATTAAGGAAATACTAAACATGCCTTCAATCAATCTTTGGGGTAATTTATGAATCGTAGAATTTCTACTAATACATATTGTCAATGTGGTGCAAAAGAAGTTAAGGTTTATGTATTGGATTAACAACATATTCAAATCATTATTGAAGACTTCATAGGGACGCTTCATTAATAATTAAGAAGTTATCTTGTATATCAGAAAATTTAATCAAATACATTGGTCTGTTTTCGAAAAATAATATTTAAACTTTTGTTTTATAAATAACAAAGACACCTTTCATGCAAGAGATAACAATCTAATGGGTGAAAATTGCAAAAGGATCAAGAGTGAAAGCTTTCTCCCATGGCTAGTTATACACCCAGGCGTCTTCAATTGGATAAAGGGTTTAGTTCTGCCTGATTAACAGTTGAAATTTGGGGTGAAAATTGAAAGGATCCGCGCAGTTACAGTTTACAGCGTCGTTTCAGCCACAGATTTGGATGAGGCACGCGTTTTTCCGATTGATTCAAATTAGCACTGAGTGACCTACACAAAAAAGAAAATTCAGGCTGATGAATATGAAAAGCTAAATGAAATAGAAAGCTGACGCAGGGATATTAAATGGTCTTTTGGATTTACAATTGCGAGTTTTGCGAATCGTATGAATGTTAACGAGGTGTACGAATCTAATTTCCTTTATAGAGCTACCACTTTTGCTACGGCCGATCGGCATCACAAGAAAGGTAATGTGGTCAACAATACGCTTCAGCCTTTTTTTCCCAAGGTGTTACCCTTAGGTACTTATTATTATTATCGAAACCGTAATTATCATTGAAAAAATAACCATGGCGATTGTCGGGAATCAAACTATAACAAATAACGATAGCTCTAGAATTCACGCAAAGAATAAGCTGGTTTAAACCAATTTAGTTCGTAATGAAAAGTGTTTTAATCTTATAAAAACTTAACGCAAAATATAACATTTTAGAATCTGTTAAGAAAAACTACAGTATAAGAAGCTTTGTTTTACGTCTCTCATCTTTGTATTCTACAATTTTAGACATTTTCGATAATGTTTACATTTGTGGCGTGTATAGTGTTCAGTCCCTACAACGCGAGGACAGAGAGCAAAATTATGCCACTATCTTAAAATATCTCGAAGTACCTACATCTTATCTTACTTTTCTAGAGTATTACAGAATTACATAACATTAATAAAAATCAACATCTAATTTGTATGCATATGAAGCTTCTTAATCACTGACAATAAACGTTTTAGCTAGATATACCGTATGCCTTGCATATACAGCACACGCCGCTTAATTTGATCACATCGGGACGATTGATAATAATAAACGGTGAAACCATCCCTCCGTTTCAATAAAATTTGCTGTTTTTTTTGCAAGTTCTTCCGCTTTCTGGCGCATCAACTGGCGATCTATACGTGCATCAATGCAGATTCCACTTGAGCGTCATCGTGCTCAGTGCGATTTCTTTTTAATTGGCAGTTTTCTTTGCAGCGTCTTCTATGTGAACATTTTTTTTTAACTTTTGGGCAAAACTGCCCGGGAAGTGTTTAATTGTGCTGCTGCATTCCGCTGGCTTATCATTTATTCTAAACTTTTACTTTTATTTTTTAAGTTAAGATCACGTCAGCCATGGGAAAGGGTTAGAATAGAACTGAGTTAGCTGCTGCCCACCAGCTTGCAGATTGTTAACGTAGGAGAGGGAGAGGTGAGCTACCACTTGAGCTTGAAAATTCAAACAAAAAAATGCTTTCGAACATGACTATTGCTCGTGGACGAAATCAATGCAAGACAAAATTGATAACATGAACTAAAATCGTGCTTACTATAAACGATGGTTTTTCTATGTTGTTCAATAGAGCTAGAAGGGGCCCCTTGTATAGATCGGTCCCGCTCTTAGTGAAAGTGATTGGTCCATTAAGCGGCGTGCACTGTATTTTCAAAATGTTTAGTATTATTTTGTTTAATATTACAAATCCTTTATTTTATAAAAATTCTACTTGAAAAACTTTTTAAAGACCACGACGTGTCAACTATAATATGTATAAATATATACAAATAATATTATTTATAATTTATAATTTAGCTTTCACCTTTCAGCAGGAAGAGTGAGGCGAGTACTACTGAAAAATGGGGAATCGGTTGCGCCGGCGTACAAGGTGCGCGAAAGTTTTTTGTGAAACGCCAGAACTCCTCAACTAAGCGGCTTGAGATAGGAGGGGTATAACGTATAGGGATACCAACCAAATATGGGTGAAAAAATGGGAAACAGGCATCGCATACAAAGAGTAAATAAGTAAGGGTAGAAGGAGACGGGAAGAATTAAAGGTGGGGAAGAAATATACGAATAAGGGAAAAGGGCGAAGAAGAGGAAAGGGAGGAAGGAAGAGAGAAGCGTTGACGGAAGGAAGAAATACGGAACAATAAATGGAGAAAGAGGTCAGGGAAGGGTCAAGGGGAAAGCGTCTGCAATTGTTTTGCATCCCTATTCCATGCCTCAAGCAGACAAAGCACTACTATTTCTATCAACACCGCCTTTTACCAGACGCACTCCAACACCAACCCTTTCTTGCCACGTAAGATGATCTCAGTACAAAGTTAACTTAACGTTAATTTAGTTTGCCCTTCTAGTACAAAAGTAGTAGGAGATCTTTTCTGTAGTAACCTAGGTTTGCGAGAGGATTAAATTCGATAATAGTTCTCGTTAGGCAGTGGTTTTTGTCTACAGTGAATTTTACTTAAATGTACGCTCAACATATAAATATTTGCAAAAGTTTACGTAGTATTTGTCGGCTGTCAATAACATCCGGGAACAGTTGAAAAGGTTTGAACGAGGGGCCGGACAGGCAAGTGTTTCTTGGAATGGGAAGAATAGAAAGGGGTAGCAGGTTGTTAAGAAGGGTCGGGAGTGGCAGTCTACTAAAGGCAGTGTTGTTGGTAGCTAGGCGTAAGGTTGCATATGTTTGGCGTAATAACTAATTAATAGCGTCTGCGAACCTACTAACCGATTGCGATGCGATTATCCTAGAAGCTGAGGCAAGGTGCGATATTAGTGTTACCTTTTATGTGTTTATTGTGCTGGCGAGGTTATGGTTTATGTGTCATGAAGTGTTATACGTGTTTACTTGATTGGTTGCGTATTACCTACTTGTTGTAACATGTGGTTTATAAGCGTTGAACCGTATTATCGTTATTATACAAGTTTGGAATTATTATGTAAGTAGTTGTTGGAAACAGTAGCGTAGTGACTAAACTAGCTATATAATTAGGTAATGTATGTGGCATGTTTAATCAGCATTTATCTAACAATCATTCGGGCGGTAGTTAGCTGGTAAAGGTGGTTCGCAAAGGCGCCTACGTTGAATTATTATTATTGTAATGAATGTTACATCAATGCTAGGATGGCATCGGCTGACTTTTACGCGGAGGATTGGCCAACTAAAATTTACCTCTCCCCATCGCATGCGGCTGGACGTAATCCAATTGCCTGGTTCGCTCTGGTGGATTGATGCACCAGAATATATTCATAATTGTAGTAATTAATCTACGATTACGCCTCTGTATTCTGTTCAAATCCCAATCCAGGAGTAGGAGGCTGGAGGACGCCCGGTGAGTACAACTGCTCAACATTTATTGACAGATCAGTAAGTCTGTGTTTTATTATCTGTTGCATGTTACCTGCCTGTCGCCGCCTGTGCGTTTTGATCTCATCCGCTGTTTGTTTACCCAGGATCTCCATAAATGAAATGTAGAAGCTCTGCAAACTTAGATAGTTATAATTATAATTAAGTTTTCATTCGCCCCCCGTAAGGTCGACCCTAACATTTTTAGAGTTGAAAACCATGGGTCGGGTGCAGCCTCTTCGCTCTTGTTTGGTGATAGTTGGCAAGGGTAGCAGAACCTACATGTTTTCGCATTAGTTGTTAAATATAGTTAGTAACTACTATATGTTTGGTTTACTTACATAGTGCAACTGCAGTTTATACAGAATATGTTTATTCATACAAATTCTACATTATTTATGTTAATTAAATATATTTTTTCTATTTCGGTTTTATAAAGCCGTTCTAAGCGCACTGTTTTAGCTTAAAAACAGTACGTTAAGGAGGCCTATAATCGTACTGTTTTTAGTTTGTTTTTTTACGATGTTGGTAGTTCGATTTGAATTTGAAAGTTTGAA
>JABXWE010014963.1:0-47289 GCA_014611495.1 Limonius californicus | reverse complement strand
AATAGATGCGAAGCGTATAAGGGCAGACGGTCTAGGAGAAGAAGGTGCAGGGAAAATACAGAAGAAGAAGATGTAGGTGAAGGTGTAAATGGAGAGGGTGTAGGATGAATAAAAAGGCGTTTGCGGTGGGGGGGGGGGTCAAGAATTGTGTGGTTGGGAAAGGGGTGTAGAAGGTAAATACGTAGCAGGACAGAGCCTGAGAGGAAAAAGTGTGAGGAAAGGTTTAAGGTATAGTCGCCGCCTGACGAGCGTGCATGATCACGTAATGCAATTAACGGCGTCCTTCCGAGCAAATTCAGCTACTTGATACGGGAATCTCTGCGTTCCTATTCTGCATAGAAACATTAGTTCCGCTTTGAGAATATGCTGGAGCCCGGCTCTAATAAATGTTTTCATAACAGGTAGTAGACTGCTTACTATTACGTTGCCTTCTAAAAAGTGAAATCCCCTTACACCAGCCTCCTCAAGCACCCTCGTCAGGCGATGGATGTAAGGTAGAGTGTGGTTAGAATGATTGTAGAAAGAGAAGCAAAAAAGAAAATCACCAAAGGTTTATTTTCCACAAGTCAGTCGGGTTCCGCCCCTCTTCAGTAGTACCAGGAATGTAAGGATGGGAATGACCAGGAAATATGGATAATGGAATTCGTGGATGATTCAGTCCCAGCATTTACCTAAATGACCCAGGAAAGCTACGAAAAACTGGGTCAAGATAGACAGACGGTCCAGGGGTTCAAACTCTAGACCTCCAGAATGAAAGGTCTCTACCACCGATCCTCCATCTTCCTCCATAAAAGGAGAAGGCGTAGGAGGCGCTGTGGTGTTAGTGTAGAAGTTGAGTGAAGGGAAAATATGGAGAAGAGAGGTTATAGAAGTTGAAGGTGTTGGAGGTGCTGTTATGTTAGAGAGCCAGAGGTTAAGAGATAGACAGTGACAAAGGAGAGAGTGTCGGAAAAAAATCAATGTAGGTTCATTCCCCACAAGGGGGCGGACCGCTTTATGGATCAGTCGCGTTCCGCAACGGAATCCTAAGCCCTTCTTCAGCCAATAATGGGAATATAAGGATAGGAAAGACTACGAAAATTGGATTATGGAATTTTGGATGATACTGTCGCGGCATTTATCTGCATGACCCAGGAAAAAAACGAAAAACCGGAGTCAGGACAGCCCGGCCCGGGGGTTTGAACCCAAGACCTCCCGAATGAAAGGTAAATGCTCTACCGCTGAGCCGCCTACCTGGGTAATTGTCGGAAAAAGAGGTGACGGATGAAAGAGCAACGAAAAAGAGGGTGTAGGAGAACAGGGAATAAGAGAAGATGTGTCAGAAAAGAGAGAAGAGTAAATCACATAAAAACATGTTCCATCATTATTACTACAAAGCAATCGTAAATTTTCACAATATAAATATACTGTGATGCTATAAGAAAATAGAGAACAATTTTATAAGACAAGACTACAGCTTCATTTTCATACTTTAACTAATTTCCTGTTTCGAATCTAGGCCGTTAGTTTTGCATTTGTATGTAGCGGCGTGGTTTTATAACCAATCTCGACTGCTCTGCGACAAATTTAATTGCGAAAAAACTAAATATAGCGTCACCTTGCCATAAAAACCCTTCAACTGGCGTACAATAAAATACCATAAAAACTGTTGGTATTGAAGAGATTAGAACGTCGACTTGCTTTTAATTTTTTATGGCACACGTGTAATTTACAAAAAAAAGAGGACAAAATATGCAAAATATTATCGTGCATGAAAAGCATTAATATTCTAGGAGAATGGTTTGCAATTTACACGTAACGTCAGGAATTCTGTTAGCAAGTATGTATTAATAAACGCGCGTATGTACACCATCCTACTTATTATCGTAAGATACGTATAAATAAAATCAGAAATTGCGTTCTGCATAGAAATTTCATTTCGGGAATGCCGCAGGTATCCCCCCAGTAGGTGAAAAAAATATAAAACCCATAATTTAAAAAGGCGGCAACACGATTCCGCGGAAAAAACGACCAAGGTTATCTCGGAAAAATATTGCGGGTCCTTTGTTAGTTCAGATACACGATACGCGGTACAAATACTAAAGAAGTGTCAAAAAGTGTAATTGTTTAGTGACATTCTGATAGCAAAGGTGAGGGGTCGTCGTTCCTGGGGAATCGATACTAACCCCACGGTTTGTTTTGTGCATAGCACACTTCGCGATGCCGGAATCTTATCCATTTCCATGGGGTCGGGTTCCGCCGAATTGCGACATTTTCGAGGTTATTAACTTCGTTAAGGAAGGTCGAGTCCATAAATTTGCGGGCCAAGATACATTGCGGTTAAATAAGCTGGTGAGGTGCACCAACTGATTGGCGCAATTGAGGCAATGAGTTCGAGGCGCCTCTGGAAAAATTAATGCTGGCTATTGTTTTTGATTTCATTGTTGGTAGCCAATCCGCTTCACAGATGCTACTCTTGGTCGTTGTTTTGCCATCTATTTAACGATATTTATAGCGCGCATCCGCGGACACTAAACTCACGCTGCGGAGCCTTGAACTTGACGACTCCTGGTTCACTCACTCGCCTTAAAAACGAGATAGTAGGTATGAAAGAAGCAACGCACTCGCTCTTTCTCCTTCTATCTCCGTGTGTGTCATTGTTTCATTCATTTTTACGATTTTTTGGGTCGTTATCCTTGCCCGCCTTTTATCCTCTGTCACGCCACAGGTGCTCTCCATATACAGGGTAGTACAAATTTACAATAAATTTTAAGAAAATCTGCTTTTCCCATAGAAAAACTTCTCGCTACTTAAACAATTGTAAATTCCCATATATTCAAACAGAATTCCCATCTAACCCAATTTTTGTTATAACTGATTATAAAGGACCTTCAGAGCATAACCTTGTATTCGAGTTTACTGTGTAATGGAGAACTATATCATGCATACTATTCTCCGTGCAGAACTTTCAATTAATGATAGTTAAAAACTAATTGAAGAATAATTACGGAATACTGTGTAAATATCTAAACCCCATGAATTATATCACAGTATCTCTCTTTTCTGCCTGGAAACGGAAAAGAGCTGACCTTGATTGAGACACTGGCAGACACACACAACACACGTTCAGGGCTGAATTATATGCTTTCATACCGTGAAATGGCAATATGCGTACAGATAATTCTTAAAAATTAATTACACCAATGCAATTATCCTAATACAAAAAAGTTGTTTTATGTAAATTTTAAAAAATAATTACAAACAACTTGTTTTAATTTACTAACATGGTTCCAATTTCGTTTTAATTCTATTAAATAGGAAATAATTCCGACACTGTAATTCACTTAAGATCAGTTGCCAGATACCGGGAGTTTATGGTGTAAATGTTTGGATTTGCAATGCTTATTGTATTGTATTTCCCGGAAACGACGAACTATATACGCAAATATTTTTCGCATTTCCTTCGAAATTTTTGCCTAAAACGTGTTAAAGATGGTGGTTCAAAGAAGGTACAAATTGCTGAAATTTTCCTATTTTGTTCTTCTTCTTCAAGTACCGTCTTCATTCCGAAGGTTGGCAATCATCAAGGCAACATTAACTTTTGAAACCGCCGATCTAAACAGTTGGTTATTGGAGCAGTTATACCAGTCTCTAAAATTTTTCGAATGTCGCCTTCTTCCTATACTTCTCTTTCTCGCTATAATAAGCCGAAGCAAGTGATACTTCTCTCCTCTCACGATGTGCCCCAGGTATTGAATTTTGTTCTTTTTAGTAGTTAATAAAATCTCCTTTTCTTTTTTCATACGTGCTAAGACTGCGATTATCTTTCTACCCATGGTATTCTTAAGATCCGGGTACATCCAGAATTCGATCTTCTTATATCTACCTTCTTCATTGTCCATGTCGCCACTCCATAATAAACTACCTACAGTACGTAACATCTCATGAGTCGGACTTTCACGTCTAGACTTAAGTCTCGTCCACATATCACTTTTTTCATTTTCATGAATGTATGTACTTCTTGCCTTTTCTATCCTTATTCTTATTTTGACAGAATTATCCTGTTCCAGTTTCTTATATATTCTTTTAAGCATGATTTATAAAACGATATTCAGTGTATGACTCATCAAACTTATTGTACGGTAGTCAGCGCAATTTCTGGCATTTGCTTTCTTAGCAATAGTCACAAAAGTTGACAGCAGCCATTCGTCAAGTATTATTCCGCTCCAATATAGTTCGTTGTATAGATCTACTAATATACGCATCTGATCTTTTTCTATAAGTTTAAGGGCTTCAGCAGGTAATTCATCTGGTCCAACTGTTTTTCCATTTTTCGTTGTTCTTATGGCATATAAGACTTCTTCTTTCGTTATATTTGGTCCTTCATCTCCTTGCGTGTTCTCAATGTTGTTTCTTTTCTTTCGTCTTTAAAAAGTTCTGTCACGTATTATTCCCATATCTTTAATTTTTCCTCTATTTCTATTATTAATTTACCGCTTTCGTCTATGAGAATATTTTGCGTTTTTCTGTAGCTGTCATTTCTTTGATCTTTTTGCGGATGTTATAATGGTCATGTTCTGCCTGTAATTCTTCAATTTCTTCACATTTTCCTTTAAAGAACACTTCCTTCGCACTTTAATTTTGGTTCTTAATTCTCTTTGCTCAGAGGTATGGACGATGAACAACACACATCAAAAGAAAATAAGAGCCATGGAGATGGATTTTTGGAGAAGTTGCCGAGTTTCTACAATTGAAAGAATACGTAACGAGGAAATACGGGAACGCATGAACATAGACTACTCGATCACGGACACCGTAGAAAGAAAACAGTTGTTGTGGTATGGGCACTTAAAGCGAATGGCAGATACACGATTGCCTCAAAAAGTGTATGAATGGATTCCTTGGCAAAAGCAGAAGAGAGGAAGACCACGAATCAGATGGAAAGATAACGTAGAAGAAGCAATGAGAACTAGAAACATGCATGACGATGAATGGCAAGATCGAAATGCATGGCGCTTGGGAAGCGAAAGGCGGCGACAGCCGTAGGAAATTCGCATATATACAATATATATATTCTCTTTGTATTTATCATTCTTCCTTTCACATCTTCTTCTTCTATCCATTAGTTGAAGGATTTCGTCTGTCATCCATTGTTGTTTTCGTCTGGTTTTCTCCTTTTGCAATGTTGTTCTGGTTGGTCCCCTTATTGCCCATATTTAAATCGTTCCCATTTTCCATTTATATGTATTTGGTTTCGGTCTTCTTGTAACCCGATCTTTACGATATTATCGCTAATTTCTTTTTGAAATTTATCTCTGGTCTCTGGATTTTGTATTTGGTTGATATCAACTTCGTTTTGGTTTGCTTTGTTCTTTATCTTTTTAGTTTCATGTTTACTATAGCGATTATCGGATTATGGTTCGAATTAGCATCAGCTCCTGGGTATGCTTTAAGCGATTTAAGTGAATTTCTGTATCGCTCTTTTATGAGGATGTAGTCTAATCTGGTTTCTAACTACTTTTTTATCTTAGTCTTGTAGGGATTTCCATGTGTAGAGTCTTCGTTTTGGGAGTCTGTAGAACGTATTTGTATTATCATGTTCTTCTCTTGACAGAACTGTACCAGTGTGTCCCCTCTCTCACCAAGCCTGTCACTGTAATATCGTATCTATTTAATTGTAAAATAATTCGTTTTCTTCCTCTGTTTTATCTGCCCTGGGAGCATATATCTGAGCAATATCAAGCCTACATGTGTTTATTTGCAGTTGGAGAAGTATGGCTCTATTCGATAGGGGCACAAAGTTGGTTATACATTGGGCAATTCTTTTTTTCACTATTACAGCCACCCTGTTTCTATGATGATTTTCATTATTTCTGGAGAAATATATCGTCTCGTTTTCAGTTTGGAATTGTCCTGAATCGGGCCACCGTACTTCGCTGACTCCTAGGACGTCTATTTTTAGCTTATTCATTTCTTGTATGACATTGTGCATTTTCCCTGGTTCGCACATACTTGTAGCATTCCATGTACAAATCTTTATTGACGTTTTACTCACATTCAATGTGTGTTTCTGCTTACAGGGGTTTCCCAGGTTGATGACCGCAGAGGCCCTGCAATCTCCTGATGATCCTTTTCTGCCGGATCTTGGTTTCCGAGATGCATGATCAGTAGTGTTTTCAGTTTTGGTTTTTGTTGTCATGATGACTGAAATTGAGACACCCTTGTGAGCCTTTACTACAGTGGTTTACCGTTGCCTTCTGTATTCCTATGCCGTTGACCTATTGGTTCGTCCGCCTTTTAAGACGATTTCTCCTCTTAAGGACAAGGGAGTGCCCTTATCTCGTTTTCTCTTCCACCTTCTTGCAGAAGCTGTTGGTAGAACTGAAGGAAATCACTTATACCGGTGATCATTCGGCTTGCTAGTTTTGGGGTATTTAATTTCCCCGGTACCACCCATATCTGGGTGACGTTCCCCTTTTTGTCACCTGAGGAGGCGCCTGCTAGAGGATCCCGCAACCCCAACGGTCTTGTTTTGGATTTTTTTTAAACTGGTATTCGTAAACATGTATGTATGTATACACAGGACATGCCGCTTAATGTGATCAAATTGGGACTCGGGTGTTTTCGATAGCAATAATAGACTGATAATAATAAGGAGAAACAGTTTTTCCGTTGCAACAAAATGTTATTTTCCTTTTTCGTTTCTTCCACTTCCACTTGCTGGCGTATCAACAGGCCGTCTATACATGCATCATGTTCACGGCATTAGCACCCCAAAGTTTCTATGCAGATTCCACTGTTTAAATTGTCATTTTACTTTGCAGCAATACAATCTATCTATTTCAACAAGTTTTTTTTTAATTTTAAGCAAAACTGGCTGCAAAATGTTTAGTTGTGCACCTGCATTCCACCGCCTTATTTTCGGCAACTTATCATTTGTTCTGAACTGTGTATTTTCTATTTTAAGCTGAGAGCATGTCTCTCTTTTACGTTACAGAGGGTAAAAATAAAACAGCGTTAGCTGCTGCCAGCCAGCCTGCAGGTTGTTTACCTACTAGAGAGAGAGAGGTCCGGTACCGGTCGAGCAATACAAACAAAATTGATGCAAACAAGGTTATTGCTCGTGCACAAAAAATCCTAAGAAAACATTGATAACATAAACAGAAGTCATGATTACTATAAACGATGATTTTCCTGTGTAGTCGTATACGTCCGGTCTGTTCTTTGCGAAAGTGATAATAATATCCGAATGATAACATTATCCGTAATTCCAATAAGCGGCGTGCACTGTACTTTTTTTAATAGTAGGTACTTACTGAATATTTTAAATTATTAAATATATATTGTAAGTGTGAATATGAGTTTTTACTGATAAACATGTATTTTGAGTATTAGTAAAGTAAATTTTTTTTTGATATTAGGATATTATGTTTGACAGTTAAATCTAGTACTAGAATAAAATACTTATCCCAAAAATAACTGCTAACGATCAATTTCAACACTTCCTTTAATTCTACCGGAAATTTCAAGTGAATATGCCAACCTTCAGAATATAACCTTGAATAGTTCTTCACCTCAGTTGGGCTCATGTAGTTATACTGTCTCGAATAAATTATATACTTTAATACTATTGAATACAAATATCCGTTTGATTAATTACAAAAATTAATTATAAATAATCTATAGAGTTCCAAATAATAAGTGAGACTTAATTAATAATCTTGGAGTTAATTTCCTTGATTATGGCAGATGAGCAAGTCAACCTTTGGAATATATCACTGAATTAGAGCGGAAACACTCAAGAGAACATGTACAAGGTGGTTGGTTTTTCATTAGCCAGCCTATATCTATGGTAATATCCGATATACAAGAAAAAGTCAAAGGAAAAACTTTCTTAGTTCTACGTAACAAAACGACAATAATAATTTTACTAGTTTTTGGGAAAAATGTTCAACTTTGGTTTTTCAAATAGAACACCCTGTGTATTTTGTTATCAGGCGACTCTACCTTAAATTCTCTGTTCATTAATGTATAACGAGTCAGGATTCGTACTGCAATAAGACTAGAAGAGTCAAATAATAAAATCATAATCGCTATGGTACAGATTAAGTGAAACTAAGAAAGTTTTTCCTTGGGTTTGTTCTTGTTTCATTAATATTACCGAAGATATAGGCTGGCTGATGAAAAATCAACCACCCTGTGTACACGTTCTGATGATTTAATGCCACTATAGCCATATTTGCAAATATAAATACTTAGTTGTTAAAAATGAAAGTATAGCTAATAGACAAGTTACATACGTATTTATATACAAAAATAATAATTAGACAACCTTGAGATTACAATCTTGTATATAAATTCATTTTGCGCGAATTCGTATGTTTTAATACCTAGTGTTCAGTCAAACTATATATCTGATACTGATTACAATATTTAAATCAATCAGGTGGACTGATAGAGAGTAATATATATATAAAAAAATAAACTTATGAAAATTAGCAATGAGGTGACCTTGAAAATGAAACCCCGACTTTGAGTTCCGCCACTCAGGTGAGCACATATACACGTCCTGGGGTTAATTACACACATTAATAGAAATCGAGGTAGTAAAAAATTTTAAATTAAACAAGTAGATAAGAAGTATTTTCAAAAATAAAAATGGTATAAACAACTGTATTTAATTCATAATATAATCAATATTTTGTATTTCTACTAAATACTAGAAAACTGAGCAAACTTTCAACGGTATTTGTGCTACTCAGGCTTACGGCTTTCGCTATATATTTAAGGATTATTGCAACATGCTTTTGAATGGCTTTTCAAAATTTTAGCTGGAAAATGTTATTATAAATTTCAAAGCAAGCTGGTAATGTTAAACATATTTGCCACAATCTTGAAAACAAAGCGTAAATGTATTTTGCATTAGAATTATTATCAAACTTCATAGCTTACCTAATTATAAAAATTTTCCCTGTGAAATGTCTTCAGTTTTCGCCAGAATTAATACTTCACAGACTCAACAAAGCCGCTAGTTAAGATTTACCTAAAACCAAAATTATCTTATAGCTTCTTATAGATATTCCCAAGCCAATTAGATGGTAACAAATAAAATATGGACATGCTTTGATATGAGAAGAACTTAAATTTAATACCTTTAAAATAAATACAATTTCTTCTAAAACCCAACAGAAACGCACCTTCATTAAAGCACCAGTGACTCTAAATTCTTTTAGCTGCCACTGAACTTGCAACGTCACCGAAATAACGTTAAAGGAACTTACTGAGAGGATAAGAGCAATTTACATGTTGTCGTCAAGCATCAATATCGTACCAACCATGTAATTTAATGTAACGTACACACTCTCTGTAGGTAGGGAAACTACTTACGCATAATATGTGGATCTATATATACACATCAAGGATGTAATCGCTTCCAAAATCATACTTTACGAGAGCAGAATATTCGCAAAGCACTGATTAAGAATATTAATAACAATATCGTGATGTAACGTTGAGATTACACGTGCCAGAACTGTTAATTATTTTGTTTTGAACCTTGCTACGTTATCTATGTAGTGCGTAGCAAATTTACATAATAATAATAAACAGTGTCGGTTAACAGGAACATTCGTATGACAAAAAAAAAGGCTATTCAACTACATCCCGCAAGCCCATTCGTTTCTTTCGTCACACATCTTCCATTGTTGCTCCCTTCATACTTGTTCCTCAACTTTCACATTTTACTTCGCCCAAACAAAACGCCATGCATACATGCCTACAAATTATTTTTTATTATTGATAACTGTGAAGAGGAAACGCTGGCGAATTTTGGATAGATTTATTATTAACACCGTGGTTAGTATGCTTGATGAGAAAGAAACCCTCCGTTAACTAGTAGCGTATGAATAATAAATAATTATTTGAGTAAGCCAGTCCTGAGGATATACAATGAATAATACCACACCCCCGGAAAAAAACTGTTGACGGACTACTCAGTCAGTCTTGAATATAAACTAATACGCTGATAGGGTTGCCCATCAGTATAAAGAAGTTGTTTTTAATGTTTTGTATGAGGGCAACCTTTAACATTTACAGAGATTATAATGAGACATCAATTCGATGTTTTTCTCATTCAAATAATCGATTGTTTGACGTGCTGTGTAAGTGCTGGCAATGTCATGATGAAGAATGACGCGACGTTTTTGGTAGCTTTTCCTGATTTCGTCGATGACTCCTGGCAAACAAATTGTTGTATTCAGCGTTAACTGTTCTTCGATCCTCTAAAGCAATGGCTGCGACATGTCCAGTACAACCGAAGAAACAATCGACCATTTTCCTGGAAGTGCTTCGTGAACGAACAACTTTTGTGGGATTGGGTTCATCTTGGAACACCCACACAGTGGATTGTTGCTTAGTTTCCGGTTCATACGAATATATCCAAGTTTCGTCACCTGTTGCGATGTGTTATAGGAAATTTTCAGTTCATCGGTCAAAGTTTTTAGTATTTCCTTATACTAATTATCACGAGACTTTTTTTGAGCTTCGGTCAAAATATGTGGAATCCATCGGGAACAGATCTTTTTCACAGCTAAATGTTCATGCAAAATCGAATGTACTTCAGTCCTCGATATGTCTAAGGATGCCCCTATCTCACTGTAAGTCATATGCGGTTCTTCTTCAATCATGTTGCGCATCGATGTTTTTTGGAATAACAATCGATTTCGGTCGACCTTCACGAAATTCATCACTGACGGATGCACGACCACGACGAAATTCTGCTAACCAATCGTAAGCAGTCTTTTCTGATGGTGCTGCATTACCAAAAGTTGAACGAAGCGATTCTATGCATTGTTGTTGAAAAAATCGTAAAGATCATCCAACAAAAACCTTCATTTCCTTCAATTTCCATTTTTTCACAAAATTGCTTTATTTTAAACGCTCACTGTAAACGAACTACTCGGTCAATTTCTAAGCTGCCACTGTTTTCACAACAACAAATGTCAAGTTTTACGAAAATAGTAATGGCACATCTCAATAGCGCCACCTAGTGATCGTTTGTAAAAACTTAGAAAGGCTACCATCGTATTAGTTAATTCCATCTTAAATACCATTGACACGAACATCTCACATTTCAACATTGATTGCAGATTTGGGTTTTCTCAATTTCGATCAATAACAGGAAGGGCATTGAAGTCTCACTGATCATAACAGAAAGGGCATTGAAGTCTCACTGATCATAACAGAAAGGGCATTGAAGTCTCACTGATCATCTTACAAATCAATCAACAAATGGCTGAAACAACAAATGTCTTATGCACAAAGATTATTTGGAAAAAAGTATAGATACCATTGGTAGTTCGGAATTTATTAGGACAAGAACAGTTGAATTGCTCATACGAACAGCTGTAAAAGATAGTCATTCTGTCAAATACTTTTTATTGCAGTTTTAAGAAGAAAAATACTTGCTTATTAAAAAACGTTTGGCAGAACCCTTATACGGAAAATATTTCAGAAGACTCTCGTCGGAAAATAAAAAAATGCGAGTGTTTGGATAGTTGAAAAAAATGCGAGCGTTTGGTTATTTTAAAAAAATCCATTTGTGTTGGAATGTCAATTAGCAACCACAACTGAAACTTGAATATACTTCACAAACAATAGAAACATGTTCCGCCACTGAATAAGAAAATGTCTAGGTCTGTTAGAAGGATATTCTTCTTCTTCTTACTTTCATCTTCTTCCATTATACCTCACGGTGTTGGGGATTTGAGCCACTGCTTATATTTCTTTCTATTTCTAGCTGGGGTCTGTGTTCGTGCTATGGTCTGTCGTCTTTCTCCGGTTGTTTCGTGGATGTTATCTTCCATCAAATTCTGACCCTTTTCCTACACATCTTACCTCAAATGTCCTTTTCGGTTATTGGTCGTTGTTCATGCGAATCAGATGTTGGAATGTCAATTTGTAACCACAACTAAAATTTGAATACACTTCCATACTACCGATACCAACAATAGAAACGGCAATGTTGCGCTACTGAATAAGAAAATGTCTAAGTCTGTTGGAAGGACATTCTTCTTCTTCTTTTTCTTCTTCTCCCATTATACCTCACGATGTTGGGGATTTGAACCACTGCTTATATTTCTTTCTATCCCTAGCGGGGGTCTGCATTCGTGCTATGATCCGTCGTCTTTCTCTGGTTGTTTCATGGACGTTGTCTTCCCATCAAATTCCGGCCCTTTTTCTTCACATCTTACATCACATTCACATCATTGTTCATGCGAAGCAGATGTTGGAATGTCGATTTGTAACCACAACTGAAACTTGAATATACTTCCATGCTCCCGAAACCAAACAATAGAAACAGCGATGTTCAACCACTGAATAAGAAAATGTCTAAGTCTGTTAGAAGGATATTCTTCTTCTTTTTCTTCTTCCTCCATTATACCTCAAGATGTTGGGGATTTGAGCCAGTGCTTATATTTCTTTCTATCCCTAGTGGGGGTCTGTATTCGTGCTATAGTCCGTCGTCTTTCGCTGGCTGTTTCGTGGATGTTATCTTCCCATCAAATTCCGGCCCTTTTTCTTCACATCTTACATCACATTCACATCATTGTTCATGCGAATCAGATGTTGGAATGTCGATTTGACCACAACTGAAACTTGAATATATTTCCATACTACCGAAACCAAACAATAGAAACAGCGATGTTCCACCACTGAATAAGAAAATGTCTAAGTCTGTTAGAAGGATATTCTTCTTCTTTTTCTTCTTCCTCCATTATACCTCAAGATGTTGGGGATTTGAGCCAGTGCTTATATTTCTTTCTATCCCTAGCTAAGGTCTGTCGTCTTTCTTTGGCTGTTTCATGGATGTTATCTTCCCATCAAATTCCGGCCCTTTTTCTTCACATCTTACATCACATTCACATCATTGTTCATGCGAATCAGATGTTGGAATGTCAATTTGTAACCACAACTGAAACTTGAATGTACTTCCATACTCCCAAAAACAAACAACAGAAACAGCGATGTTCCGCCACTAAATAAGAAAATATCTAAGTCTGTTAAAAGGATATTGGAATCGTACCTCAGGAAATTCTTCTTCTTCTTTTACTTCTTTTTCCATTATACCTCACGGTGTTGGGGATTTGAGCCATTGTTTATATTTCGTTCTATTTCTAGCTGGGATCTGTATTCATGCTATGTCTTTCTCTGGCTGTTTCGTGGATGTTATCTTCCCATCAAATTCTGGGCCTTCCTCTAGACGCTTTTCCTTCACATCTCATCTCAAAAATCGTTTTCGGTTATTGTTCGTTGTTGAAGAGAATCAGATGCCCATACCTCTGAAATTGTTTTACTTTTATATCTTCTACCATTGGCGTAAGCTCTAATTCCCCCCATACACTCGTTTCGCACTCTGCTCTTCTTGTCTGGCCTATTACGCGCTTAACATTATGTCATTTCTGCGGCTGTTATTTTAGATTTCTGTTTATCCACTAGTGTCCAGGTCTCAATTGCTTATAACGTTAAGACGTATACGGTTTTGTATAAATGCATTTTTGCTTTTGTACCAAACTCTTTTTTCCCTATCGGGAAACTATTCATTTGCTTGTATATACGATTTCCTTTGCTTATTCTGTTTTTGATTTCTTGATCTAATCAATACCCCTAGGTGTGTACGTTTGCTAGTTGTTGTTCAGCTATTAGTATATTTACTTCGTCCTCATTCTCCTCTTTTGCGACATGGTGTACTTCGCTTTCTCACTGTTAGTCATCCCGTTTTCCCCTAGGTGTTTTTTCCATACATTTATGTTTCTCTGTAGAGGTTCTTATTATTTGCCATTAGTAGTGTATCACCAGCATATATCAGATCTCGTGTCATCACGGGGATCAAATTATAGCATCCTATGCGAAATTTCAGAAACGTTAAAGGAAACTGCTGAAACTTCCAAAGGGTATACGAATAGCGTAGACTAATACGCTTAGCTATTTGGTCACTTCCAGATTGATTTCCGCTTGACTTCCATCTATTTCCATTGATAGATTCCTTGAGAGGTAGAGATTATCATCGAATGAAGCAGTTAAAGGCACAGTAAATAAATATTTTGTAGGCTTTGGAGAATCGGAGATTCGTGACTATAAAACGAATTTAAAAGACGATTGGTCCTAGTGCATTGCTGCTACGGGAGAGCTAGAACACTGAGACCAAAATCTCTTCTACAGACTACGAGGCGCCTGCACTTCCTTGTTTTCACGTCACGTAAGCGCAATTAAAATTGCTGGTTATTAATGCATCTAAGCATCTGGACACAAAGCATATCAAGACACGCAATTTAAGAATAACCTGCATAAGAGTTACAAGAATGCGTCCCCCATTACAGTAAATCAACTAGCCTATACATAAAATAACTTAAAAGAAATGGTAAGCATTACAATGTATACAAACCATATGTATGCGAAAAGCAATATAATATAGCGATCTTGGAATTAAATACATTTACATTTTCTAAATAATCTCGGTTTTCACATTTTTAATGCTCATAATAAGGTAGACATTGCCTCGCTTTTACCCGTACGTTTATGAAAAGCAATCTCTTGTTCATTCAACTTTTTATGCTGTTGAACTTTATAATTGCGTTAATGAATGGCACAGCAACGCATCTTTGTTCTAAACTTTGTTTTTAAAGTAGGACTACGAACTAGCCCCGGAAACATGTAAAGGAGACGCAGATGTTGCTTCCCATTGCGAAGGTACTGTTTTTTACACCTACACTGCCTTCCAGTCACGCACTTCACAGCTCGAGTGGTAGTTGAATGTACAGAGAATGTAAATACTACGTTTGAGAGTTCAAAGAAAACAGAATACGTTTTAAAATAGAAACCTTTTTGAAAACTTTTCACGAATCATATAGAATTGCGTTTACCCTATAGGTTAGAGAATATGTTATTCAGAAGATATAGAATTACGTCCTTTTTCATTTCAAGATATGTTCTGCAGGCTCCTGTTACAAATAGTCAAATTCAGATATTAAGACGTAGATTCAGTAAATAAAAAGGACACTTAAATGCAGAAAGTTAAAGTTTCTGTCCATCATATCCTTAGCTCGATTGTCTTGTAATTGAGGATACGGGGCGATGTGATATATTCCACACAACAGATCTTTCTTCATTTCTTTAGATAAAATTCATACCTAAAGATAAAAACCGAGAGCAATAAAGCAAAAACATTACTAACCATAAAAGATGAGACACTAAAAATCAATAAAGCAAAAACATTACTAACCATAAAAGATGAGACACTAAAAATGATAAGGAGAACTACACACGGTTAAGAAAGAACGTCGTATGGCAGTAGTATAGTGCAGTAAGTATAGAAGATCATGGTGATGAGGTTTACGTACAGACCATGAGAAGAAAAAACGTCTAAGATATACATTACAAGTCTTACAAGTGGAAAATAATACAATAGTTAAACGAAAAGGAATGAAGCAAGATTGAAAACTATTCAGACTAGCAAAACACGTCTCTTCCGAAATACACAACAAGGGTCTTCAACACTTAACACTCAGAATGGATATTTCCCATACCGTTAATGATGAAGAACAACTAGCAACTATACCTGTTATTTCATATCAGACCCCCTACTCATGAGAGGAAATCCTAAAAAGAACAGGCATTAAGGAATTATTACAGACCTAACTCGAAGTGACCTTAATCGAGACGAAACCATGCTGTTTAATCGGCAATTCTTATCACAATAAACAAAACTACAAAGATAATCAAATCAATTACAACCAAATACGTTACGCACATACACAGGCAGGAAATCGCCAAGAAGAAAACCTTCAGTAAGACAGCGACTAAACATTGAGGACATTCTTCGTAGAATGCAGTTAAATGGAAGTGAGTAGATCGTGTGCCACAAATTAAACTTAGATGATGCTAAAGAAAATTCAATTGAAAACCATAGGGATGAAAACAGGTGGCGAAACCCATAACGTAGACGAACTGGTAACAGTTGGAAACGTAGAAACAAGAAAACATGAAAGCTCCATATGTATAAAACACAAATAGATAGGGCTTACAGGTCTATGCCCTTATCAAGAAACATGCAAACTAAAATAAGAATCAGTGGGCAAAACTACAACCAAAATATTTCAAAACACCGACAAAGATTATTGGCTTGCGGAATGACCATCAGCGCCACAGCCAACTTTTACAGGTCAGTTATCTGGCCCAAACCCAAACAACAGAAAAGACGTTAGTAACTGTCGTCTGGCCAAATCCTAATTAACCATAAAATTTGATATATCACGAAACCTTGACTACCTTGGTCACATAACTAAAACTACTATTATTATTAATGCATATTACTATTGACAATTTTAACTGAAAATTATTACACAGCCTAATATGAACTAAAATGTTTATCTGTAGTGTTGGGGAAGTAAACCGAAAAAGATGACTCACATGTTAATGAAATTCCTACATAAGTTGGGAAATTATACGGAATTCTTAAGCAAAATTTTCAAAAAAAGTTAGGCAATCGAAGAGCTCTATGGAATACAGTTAAAGAAATCCACAATCTAAATCCTAAAAATATCGGTAAGAGGGTAATAAACTCCTAGAAAAGTCAGAAAGCCATAGAAAAGAAAACTTACGCAAGTTGGATGTCGTAGGGAAGTCAAACGAAATTCCTAGGAGAAGTCTAAGGATATCAAAGGAAAATCCTAGGAATATCAGTAGGCAGTTGGAAATAAAACCCCGAAGTCTTAAGGAAGTAATAGATAAGTGACAAGGAAGAACTTACGGTACAAAAGAAGCTTCATAAGTCCCAAGAATGTAAACACGTCCTGGCACAGTTTAAGTGTCCCATGGAAATCACAAAAAATTCCAAAGGATATTAGAAATAAATCCTGAAAAGCGGGAACAGGAAATAGAGCAAATCTTAGAAATATTAGAACATCTTGAGACATTTAAAAACCCCTTTTGGAAATTATAAACAAACGCAAGGTAAATTAGAATAAAGTTGTAGTGAGAGTGAAATATTCTTAGGGAACTCTTAAAGAAAGTAGAGAAGCTCCTAAGAAATTTCAAAAGTTTTAAAATAGCTGAACAAGTCCCACAGAAGTTACAAGAAAGTGCTAGGGATAACAGAAAATATGCTGGACACATCAAGAAAGAACTTAGAGACACCCTAAAGTAGTCTTCAACGGTCCTACAATTGTTACGAGGGCATTAAAAAGGATAAGTGACAAGGAAGTGGTAAGAAAGTGAGAACCTTCTGAAACTGGTTAAACGGTTCTACAATCAAAGGAAATCAAAAGTGTGAAGAAAAGAAAAGGAAGATGCGGAAGCTTTAAGAAAGTGACAAACTCCTGGGAAAGGCGGAGAGGTCTTAAAGAAGTCCGGAGAAAGATGAAGAAGTCTTAATAAAGTAGTCATTACTGGGCCAGTTCGAGACGTCAATCGAAGAAAACGAACAAGTCAGCTAAATAGGAAACAAATTCTGGCAAACGAGCAATTTGGGGAGGTGGGAACGCTCTGTGGCAGTTGGAAAAGTCTTACGAAAATCACTAACACGTGTATTAATAATGGGAAGAAGTTATGGAGAAAATATCCTACGGCAGTCTTACCGTAATCGCAAAAAATTCAAGGAAATTTGGTCGAATCCTAACGAAGATGCATTCATGCTCTTGGGGACTTCCGTGAGAACTTGCGGTCCTACGAACGTTAAAAGATGCTGGCGCCCTAGGAAAGCTCTAAGGACATCAAATAGAAGTTGAGGAAGATTGTAAAAAGTTGTGAGCTAATCTGAGAAGCGCTAAGACAGGGACGAACATATCTACGAGAAATCATTGGGATCTCCTGAAGAAGTGAGAAGAATAATATCATGAGGATTGGAGAATCCTATATAACTGATTGTAAGGCTTGGGGATGTTGTCTTTAATTCAAGTTCAGCATGATAAACAAATTTTCAAACAAGCGGCTTACCCTGTAAATTTATTTAGTAACACTGTGGGATTTATTTTTTCATGGCTCATAAGTACCTAACCTTCAGGTTCAGATTATGGATGAGTAAAGCTACGGCCAGACTGGTCACGTAGGCTAAAGCATCAACTTCAAAGGTTAGTTGACTGGCACAGGTCCATTCATTTATTCGGAATTCACTGTACAGTTTGGCAAACAACCTCCTGTTATTGGACCTCATCAAAGTTTAGAGCAAGTTCATAGAAGCCCACCGACAAGGTGATAATTCCAAATATTAACACATTACCGCTTCGCCGACGTCAAAATTGTTTGCCCTTCTAATTTCGCTGTATAAAAACAACCTCTCATTCGAAAACCATATTTATTACCCAAAATGCATATAATTTCCAACAGAATTACCGTTTGCGTATAAATTACATACTTATCGAAGCTGATCAGCGACAACAGGATATTGCAACGGTGATAACAAACATTATTCAAGGTACTTGGCTCAAACTTTCATTATCCTTGAGACGTACTTTAAATTAAACGCCGCGTACTTATATCTAGACTATTGTTATTATGCTTGTTTATCTCAACATTGGCGAGAAATAACAAACATTAACCAGCTGATGATGTTAGACGGTGTTAACCTTTGAGATAAGATGCTAATGAACAAAACAAACAAACAAGTACCCGCTGAACAAATAATAAACAATATCTTTAGATAAGGTAAACGGGATTAACTTTACAAAGGAAAATTGGGAATTTACTTTCGCAATTAGATTGTGTTCTGTTGAATTACGTGATTATTTATATACCGGGTGTTACTTGGTAATTTTTGCCTTGTTGAATCATTCTTGCATTTTAACCTTTATATGCTTGTTTGCTTCTATAAAGTTTAGAATAACAGATGTCAAATGATTTGAAACTTTTTATATTCAAATGACCATTTGGCGTTATGTGTTAGGAAGTGGCAAAGAACTGTCCCTACAATCATTTATAGGCAAAAAGCTTCAGCAAAATCGTATAACAAGGGTTGGCACAGAAAAATTGGGAACTGGTTGAAAGTTGTAAACACAACAATCATTTAATTACTTCACATTACAATACAAATAGTGTCGTTACGCAGTTTTGTAAAAATAGAAATTTCAGCTCACCTACATATCTACATTCTCACGTTTCAAGGGTATTAAATTAATAACACTTGGTTTAATAATAGAGCTGTGTATCTCGTGGGTTGGCGTTCTAAATATAAAGCAAAACGGGCCGGTCCAAAAATTTTGGGCCGTTTTGCTCCGAACGAGCCCAAATCACAGCTTTGAGCAAAACGGCTTTGCATTATTCTTGGTACCCACTCGGGGAGCAATTGATAGCAGTAACAATGTCATTATTTTAATCCAGGCAGCAATCGTGTCACGATGTGTGTTTGCATCTCGCGCTGTATTTTTCTACGTACTGTTTACGGTCGCTGTTTGCGCTCGCATTATATTGCGCAACTTGTTATTTTTATGCATGTTGTCTTGGCTGTTGTGCGAAAACATTCATTGAGCGAATTTTTCTGTTAAATTGTGTGTGAACCCGACTTAACGCGCCGTTTTAGAAACTCGCCGTTATTATTCCACGGTAGAGCGGCGGATTTATGTCGGACGCCTCATCATTTATCGGGTTTATGAACTTTGAAAGTTATTATTAACATATAGATAGAGATAAGTGTACGCATCGATACTCTCTAGAGAGCGCGCCCTTTTCACTTAGGTTTCGCGCTATTTTGGGTCTCGTTTGTTCGACCCGACACGACAAGATGACCAACAACTTTGTAAACCCTCCCAAAACAACGATCTGACTCTCAAATTATAAAAATTTTCAAGTACCGTTTGAAATCGAACCTCAATTTAATGCTTCTTCCAAGTGATTTTGTTGATTCTTTTGATACATTTCGTATGTATACTATTTCCAAAGCAGTTACATACATCTAAAAATTGTTTTTCTGGACCTTCTGGCTTGAAACTTATGGTTGCTACACATTTTTAACATACTTTGGATTAATCCGTGTTTACTTATAACTTCCCTGCAAAAACAAATAATAAAACGTAGTACTTTCCAATAACCGAACACCGAGCGAGCATTTGAATCTATACTAAAGTCTTAAATTTTTCACAATATTTTACACTTTTCAGAATGTCTTCCCAAAAACGATTTTTTTTTAATCTGTAAATGGACATAATAATATTTATGCGACAATAGTGCTAACAGTAATACATATATTTCGGGAATCCCCGGAACACCATTCCGGTAAAAGATTTGGAAACAGAAATCACTTCCGTATTAATATCAGCAGGCAACAAAGAAAAACGATAGTTTATTTTCTGTAAACAATGATTTCCTACTGGAAAATCATCGTAGGTTAATTCCACACAAGAGAGGCGCCGCTATAGGCTCAGTCGGGTTCCGAAACGTAGCCCTCAGACCCTCTTCAGCCAGTAACGGGAATATAAGGATGAGTAAGACAAGGAAAAACTGATAATGGGATTTCGTGGAAGATACCGCCCAAACATTTACCTAAATGACCCAGGAAAACCACGAAAAACCTGAGACAGGGCAGACAGCCCGGGGGTTCGAATCCTAGACCTCCAGAATTAAAGCTCTACCGCTAAGCCACATTTCTCACTGAAATCTATGCTCCTTATATTCCCGTCCGACACTAGATAGCGGGCGGTGGGAGGTAGAAGCACGGTCAACATACATCCGTTGCACACGATACTAACATGTACCCTTGTTACATTTCGTGTTTTTTTAAAGCGATGAACTAACTGATTCTAACAGAACATTTTTTTTCTATTTCACCTCTGCAAATAGTTATGAAAACTTTCTAAAGCACTACTTTACCATAGGCTGTACACTTTTTTTTAAATTTCGCATAAACAACATTTTTTTTTTTAAGAATCGTGGAGTTGCCATAGCAACTCCACGATTCTCATCCCACCCCGTTTACCTCGGATCAGCGCACGTAGCGCTATGCACGAGTCTAACATGCCCCACCCTTGAAAAACCCCCCAACTATGCTACCGAGTCACTCCCGCTGCTCCAGAATTAATTAAAATTCGGGCCACAACGGGAGTCGAACTCGGGTCAACCGGTTGCGAAGCGGACTCTCGCCCACTGCGCCACCCGGTCGCCACAAACAACATTGAAACAGTTAAAACTTATATTTTTATAATCCAACAACTTTTCTACAATTCAAGGAATTTCTAGACATTCGAAAAAAAAATTTGAAATGGATTAAGGCAGTTAAACCGCAATACCATTAAGCCTAGCAGTGAAAAGGCCAACTCTGGAAATTTTTCCGTTTGCTAAACACACCAAAAATAACAGTTTCCAAATAGATTGTAAATTCTGCAAGAAACTACCTTTCACAATGTTGAGTTTAGTTTCATACAATAATAAATATTAAAGGATTTTTATTTTTTTTACAATCCAACATCTTTTCAACGATTTTGGAAATTAGATGGTTCGTAAATAACCCCAGGGTAATATCTTTGAAACAGAGTAGAAAATTTTTCCCAAAATCGATTAACCATAATGACCCGCATTTGTTTAATGCAATATGCTGCCAGGAATTCTAGAAATTTTCAGGCGTATAAATACTTCAAGTAAACAATTTCAATAATAATGGTTTGCCTCTACACCCCATGAAGAAGTTTGGCAGACAAGACGGTAAGCTAGAGCTTCCGTATCCTTGGTCTCACACTCAACTATCGATTGCCAAATTCGTGAAAAGTGATGTAGTGAGCATCACGCATTAGAAACCGCATGACTACCCCTTGTTAATTTGAACGCAGGGACTCAATTACTAAAAGCGGCTGGGAAGGCTGCCCGCCAGGCATCGGGTCAGAGATTTGAACTCCCCGCCCTTCCCCATCGGAGCCCAGCGCACTAACCACTGTACCACGATGGCGCAAAAAATTCAATATAGCTTGTAGTAACAACTTTTTGTTTAATTTAATATGTAATAAAATATTGAAACAAGCTATAATTAAATAACTTTTTACACTCCAATAAACGGCAAACCTTTTGAAAGAATGCAGATGCAACACCCACATTGTATGGTAAACGTTCGCTCGCTTCTCTTTTCGACTTTTTCCTCTATGGGTTTGTCGCTTCAGCTTCCATAGTCATAGCCATTCTCTCTCTTTCATGATCGTATTTATGTGTGTTTTCCATCTGAGAGGTGGTCTTCCTCTTCGTTGTCTTCCTTGTGTAGTATACTTTTGGGCCACCTCTCTTCCGGATTTCTCTCCACATGTCCATACCATCTGTTGTCCAACTTCCTAGCGATTGATGATTTTATTCCCATTTCTATATCTTTTCCGTGCGCCATTTATCCTCTTTTGTAATTTGCAAGCTTCTCTTAAGGAAATCTAATGCTGTAGTTCTTATCTTGTCCCTGGCGTTTGTAGTAGTAGGCCACGTTTCTCCGTTATATAAAACTATACTTTGTACTATGCTTTCGTAAATGTGTTTTTTTGTTTCTTTTGTTAACATTTTACTCCATGTAATTCCATGTAGCGCTCTTGTGGCTTTTTTACCATTCTGATCCTATTGTTTATATCTCCCTCTATTGTGCCATTACTTGTTATGATTGAACTTAGGTATTTAAACGTATTGCAGTGTTTAACCCGCCCGTGACCGTGCTAATGGAATTTACGTGGCAGCCCGTGCGGGGTAACTCAGTTACCCCATGGTTTTCTTTAAATTTTTGGTACTTTACTTGTTTTATATT
The DNA here is from genome assembly GCA_014611495.1 of Limonius californicus. Lineage (NCBI taxonomy): Eukaryota > Metazoa > Arthropoda > Insecta > Coleoptera > Elateridae > Limonius > Limonius californicus. Next base: position 24,560 of record JABXWE010014963.1, on the reverse strand, counting down.
TATTTTAAAGATATTACAAGTCAAAATAAATGCAACAAAGCAGTTCTCCTAAGTATTTGATTTACTGACGATACAAATCAAAATTTATATATTCTAAATAAATGAAGTAAATGTAAAATGATTAATTCTCCAACTGTTCGCATTCAAGACAAAATTATTTTTTTATTTCCTTCCGATGGACATTGCAGATTGTTTTTCCGCATATGTGATATTTTTTACTTTCCGTCATGTTTTCGAGGACAGAATGAGCACCTTGTACTTGCAGCATTTTGAGGAATATTTACGGGTGGGTGCTATTCTGGTTATTTGGTGTGGGATGAAAAAGTTAAAAAAATTTTTCTAAAAATCAAAATTACTAACAAATATGATGGATTAACCTACGCTAATGTTTATTGGAGGCATACATGAACGGGCAATGCCGTGAATACATTATTTAAGAAAATATTTAAAAAAAATGACTTCTGGGGTAACTGAGTTACCCCGCACGGCCACGGAAGGGTTAATGGTGTGATGTCTTATATGCATGTCGTTTTGTTCTTCTCCAATACACATATATTCAGTCTTGTCAAAATTTATTTTCATTCCCTTGTTTTCAAATTCTTCTTCTAGCTCTTCAATCATGTATTCTATATCCTCTTTCGTTTTCGCAAAGATCACTTTGTCGTCCGCAAATAGTAACGATTTAAGTTCTTTATTTCCTATCTCTATCCCTTTTCCTATACATCTATGATTCCATGTTTGTAAAACTTCGTATATAGTAAATAATAATGGTAATATTGTACATCCCTGTTTGAGTCCTTTAGTAGTGATGCCGATGTTTTGAGTCATTAGTTTTCCGATTTTTATTTTTGCCTTTGTATTCCCCCTTATGGGGGAGGCCCAATAATGGGATACTGCGGGCTAATAAGAGAAGATTCCTGTACATCTGTTTTATAATATTAATCCATTTCTCTGGGATCCGCAATCTACGCATTGCGGTCCAAATTTTTATTCTAGGGATGTTGTCATAAGCTTTTTCTAAATCCACAAATGTCATGTGTGTATTGATATTTTTTTCTTTGTTTTTCTATCACTTGTCGTACACAGAAAATATTATCCAGGTATGACCGGGGAGCTCTAAAGCCGCACTGTTCTTCACTTATTTATGCCATATTTTCTTGGATTTTACTTTTTAATTACTCTACCAAATATTCTAAATATAGATGGTATAACGCTTAGTCCTCGATAATTCCTACAGTCCTTCTTATCACCTTTTTTAAATATGGAGCATATATATGTGTTCTACTCTAGTGGCATTTGTTCTCCTTGTTCAATTTTCTGGAATATCTTTGTTAGTATTTGTATTAATTTTTTTCTTCCATATTTCCATAGTTCTGTTTTAATTCCTTCGGTCCCGGTGCTCTGTTGTTTTTCGATTCCTTTATAGCTTTCCTAACATCTTGTATATTTATTTCTGGATCTATGTGTTCTGTATTTTCTGCCATTTCTTCTTCCACATGTTGTTCTCTACTTTTCTATAGTAGTTGTGTATAGTGCATTGTCCACTGGTCTGTTGGTATTATCTGTATATCTGTTTTATGTTTGGTATAGCTACGCGTATTTTTAATTATTCACCATGTTTCTGTAGATTTTCCGTATCCCAGTGTGTTATCTATCTGTATACAAATATTATCCCATTGTTCATTTTTTTCTTCTTTCATTTTTTCCTTTACTGCCTGTCGACATTTTATGTATTCTGTTCTAGTATGTAGTGTTTTATTTGTTAACCACGCCACGTATTTTTGTTTTTTGTTTCTATCAATTTGTTCACTTCTTCGCTTATTTCCTCCTTGTGTTTGTTTATTTTATCATTTAGTCCTAAGGCTTCGTATGCCGCTGTATGTGTGGGGTTTAGTCGTTCTTCAAAGCAAGTCTGATATAATTGTTTAATGCTTTCCTGATGTAGAAGTTCCGTCTTATACTGGTACTGTTTTACTTCTTGTACTTCTTCTATGTTTGAGTTACTTTTTTTGGTAAACACTCAACCATATTAAATTAGAAAAACATATTATCACCATCGCCACAACACCCTAGATTAGGTAATGCGTTCTATAACCTAACACTTGGAATTATTTAAATTACACTGGCAGAAGCCATAGGTTAGTAACTAATTCGGTTTCAATTAGGATTACATGAAATTGCATATTTAATACTCCACCTTCAAACACTACACTGCACTGTTGGAATTAGGATTGGGAATACAAAATGGATGACAAACAGCAAGCCCTTGGTCAATATAACAGTTTTCGCAATATTAAAAAATGGGCAAGTTTCTACGAGTTGTGCAAACTACCACTAAACATCATAAGCACATATTACTGAACGAAACGAATGATTCGTTTTGGGCGTGAAAAATTTTCACAGAGCAATTCTGCGAAGTAACAAGCTAATAAATCCCACTATCTTGATTTTAGTGCCCAAGTTGGCACTTAAAAAATCAAGGGATACTCCTGAAAGACCCTACCGACTTGATTTCAGACCCCCTTCGAGAAGAGATTGTTTAGATAACAACCAAATAAATCACACCATCTTGATTTTGGCAAAATTTCTCCTGAAAGGCTGAAATTCCTAGGATGATTAGGATGGTAATTTCTTGTCTATAATTCATCCAATTTGGCGAACACGTTCCTTGCAGGAATGGCTAGTATTTTTAGATGAAAACAGATTTCCTGTGGGCACTATTATTGTGAGGGAATAATAGAGGTTTGCATCTTGGAATTTTTGTTTTTGCCAATAAGAAGTATTCATTTTAAGGCGAGAGTTTTTAATTAAAGGCGCCAATGGAAATGGAATCAGCAATATTGACCTTGAAATGGCATACTATAACAGTACTGTCGCAATAATTGTAGTAGTGAGCTGCAAATAAAACAACCAAGCTATTAGAGACTACTTAATTTTGTTCTCTTTGTTATCTAGTTTTAAACAATTAAATCAGCTACAAGACAAAATCCTTATAAAACAAAAACAATTGTCCTTGCAACGACGATCTTTTCGCCTATTGCACTATAAGTTGTTGCTTAATCGACAACAAAGGTGTCTTTTAACTTTCTACACCACTACCTTCGCTCTAAATGTTGTCACCGGCACGACTCATTAATTTCCAAGATTTCTCGTCACCGTTAACAATGCAGACCCCTTGAAGAGCAGGATGAATAGATTGAATTCCAATTGATCTATAAATATTATTCGAATGATTTGAGCAGCCCATGCCATTGGACGTTTGTTTAACAATTGGAAGCGTCTTATTGAAGCCTGATAATTATTTAAAAAATCAAACCCTCCTGTATAATACAATAAATACATACAGGACGCACCCACTCAAAGATAAAATTAGCGTCTCAAAACATAGAAGAGAACACAATTTTCCCGATTTCTATCTAGCAGGAACTTTTACGGTTGCCCCAGAGTACATTTACACAATAACAGGAATGTTGCAATTTCCGTCTGCAGCTGAAAATTGGATGAAGAAGCCATAATGAGTAGAGAACAGTAAGATTTCTTCAATTATACGAAAATATTTCTATTACACACATGTTTGTATTATTAAGATCATCGCCAGCCTGCGAATACGATCTACGCCTAAATTTTGCAGAAAAGTTAGTTTCGTACTCAATGTGCGGGTGGTGCAAAATATACGTTAAACGAGCGCACCAACAACGTTAATTGGAACGAAACTTCCCAGATTCCTTCTAAACCTGATAACCGGAACAGGGTAACGTCACGTTTACTTTAGAAAACAATGAAATCAGAGAATAGGGAAGCATAGAAGAGGAGTACGAGAGCATGAACGCAATCTTGCCTCGTTACTTGTATCATTACAAGCAAGAAAACATAATAATTAATTGACTGTAAATACAACTACGTGTGGAAATATCCGTGCGATTATCGAAATAAAAAATTGACGCAGATTACAAAAAAATTGATTTTTTAATATATAACAATATAACAATCGATAAATTGACAATTTAATTATTGGATTGATTACTCAAATAATTATTAAACCTAATAATCAATGAAGACTAATATTCCGCAACCTATTAATCAAACAGTCAAATTTGCCAATCAAACAATCAGTTCATGCAAATACTTACAATCAATGAACAATTTAGTAATTGACCAGTCAAATTATTAATCACCTGCTTAATCCAACAATCAATTAACTATAACCCTATGTTTAACCAACAATCAATTAACCTACCAGCTGACGCTACTAATGATACTACAATAAAATAATCAGTAATCAATTCATTGAATAGGAAACTACTCAAAGCTCAGTGAAATCAGCGATCAATAAATGCGACAGTCAACTGTCCCAGCTATCAATAATATATAATTAAGTAATCTAGCAATCAATTAGCCCACCATCAATTAAACTAACAACAGAAAAGTCAGATACAACAATCAGTGCAACTATCAGTAACACACCGATGAAGTAATTTTACAATCAATTGCAGCAACAATCAATTAGTTTAATAATAGATAGATCCAACATACGACCACCATCATTGCAACACTCTGTTATTAAACCTGTTAATAATACAACGCCGGGGTAACGTAATAATTAATAAATACAAACATCATTCACCCCAATCAATCAATTCAATTATTATAAAACAATCAAATAAATTAATATGTCACTAATCATCAGTTAACTAATCAAATTGGTTTACTAGCAAAACCGTTAATTAATCTAATAATCAACAAATCTATAATTAATAATCCAACCAGTAGTATTGCAACGACCAAATACAAACAATCAATTTCATCCGAAGACAGCTAATCTAATAATCAATACATTCCCGATGAATCATTTAATACAACTGCTTATTAATCCAATATCTGATTAATGGGACAAATAGTTAACTGTAAAAATATATCAACCTAACAACCGATTAACCAATACATCCATTCCAATTAATTCGCTAAAACAGTAAATCTAAGTCTCAGTTAATTCAACAATCAATTACTCCAAGGCCATTTAGTTTAACAATAAATTAGCTAAATAATCAGTCAACCGTGTAATCAATCTAAAAAGAAACGTACATTGTATAGTTAACGCAACAGTGATTCAATGCAACAGCCAACTAACTGCCTGAATTACTCATAAAACAACAGTAAGTACCTACTGTAACAATCAAGTATTTGAAATCAGTTAATTCATGAGTCAATTTATTCATTATTAAACAATCTGTTTCATCATCATCATCAATTAATGCGAATTACTTAAATAACTAATTAATCATGTACCCTGTTAAAATCTTGGGAGCTTATATGCAAAATAATTATTGGAAGAAGTATTTAAACAGATCATAGTGAAAAATGAAAGTTTTTCTCCTTGTATCCTCCGTAATTCCACCGTCTATATTTAAACAGTATTTTCAGCCCGGAAAACTCGTGTAATATGGATGTTCAAACGACTACCGGGAACTTCTTAGAACATGTTAGTTATTCACATAAAATTTTCTTCCCACGCGTAGGCAGTTTTCTTAATGGGGAGATTCAGCGGAAATTTCTGCGTGAACCCAGTAACTACAATAACAATAAATGGCAAGTGAGCCAATTGTACGTACCTACGAGTTCGGATTACGAAATAATTGGTTTGGAATTAACTCTCAATGGTTTCTCGGTACGTACGTCTCACCCACATGCTTCGGAGCCTTAATTATCGTCGTTTATTTTCTTCAACTTAAAGCTTATTATGTAACTTTAGCACACTGTGTCAGAGTATCATCAATCTATTTTCTTTGGAGAAAACTCGAACACTCAATAAAAGAGCCAAATAATAACGAAAATTATGAAAAAAAAATACGGAATTTACAGATAAGTTCGTAATGAATATAAGGAATTTAAAGGTTGTTAAAAATACTGTGGGGTAAACTATAATTATTGCGTGAATTTTTTTCAATGGTCAATTCTGTCAATGACTACACACCGCAAAATCAAAAAGAAATCGGAGTTTACACGCGTAGTGCGTACTATGTGTATAGATATTTCCACAAAATGAAAAACTTTACAAACTTGTACCAACCATTTTTTGTATTTAATTTGTGTTGTACGGATGGCGCATGATTTAAACATTGAAATTGTTAACTGCATTACACATTCGTATTTGCAAGGATTCGGGTCCACAGTTTAAAGTCCATATGGGACTTTTGTTTGGTATTTACTAGGGCTATTACAATTAGCATGAACGTTGTTTTGTATCTGCTGTCAATTAAAACTAGCAATGTGCTTGGTAATATGCCTACACGTACGTGTGCTTCATTTTTGCAACAAATATGATAATTTACCGGATAAACTGTGGTTACGTTACGTTGGCTACCTCATTCCTATACGAACAAATAAACGAATTATTCTAATCAGGCTTGTTGGTACATATCCTCAGTCACATGGAAATCGCAACACCAAGAAGGCGTAGGAATTTTTTGATCAAACTTGGCAGAAATGTTTAACTATACTAAAAGGTAGCAATTGATTAAAATGTTAAAGAAAAAGAACAAAATATAAACATAATTTTTATTAATAATGGGTTGGTCCCCCCCAATTGGTTACACACTCCCCCACTATTCGTGGCATCGATTCTAGAAGATGGCCGATTTCCTCTTGAGGTATTGTGTCCTAAGCAACCTGTAATTCATGCTGTAGAGCTTGCAGCGTCTACGGAGGATGCAGCAAGTTCCTCAGCCTTCTCCCCACAACGTCCCAAACATGCTCGATGGGCAAAAGATGGGGAGATCGGAGTGGCCATGGCAAGAGATTGACATTATGCTCTGCAAATCGGTGCATAGAACGTCTTGCAATGTGGGGTTGGGCATTATCCTGCTGGAAAAGTGGGTCTTCCAACTGCTAAAGAAATGGAAGAATATAGGGTTCTACCACCTCATTCACATATCGCTGGTCGTTCATATTGCCTCGGATGAATAACAAACGGGACCTACTCCCATAAGTTATAGCACCCCATACCATGGTCCCCACAGTTTGGCGCACATGCCTCGCTACAGAAAATTCAACATTGCAACGTTCCCCACGTGTTCGCCTGACCCTCATACGGCCATCATGCATCCCCACACAGAATCGGAATTCATCACTGAACACCACCCTATGCCACTCTAGGTTCCAGTGCAGTCGCAACCTACACCACTCCTCTCGACCAGGCTATTAGTTATAAACTTTTTAACTACAGCAATGGTTAGTAGCAGGCCGTTCAAGAAAAGTATGTCAAATCCACGCTTAGGTACATTACATACGTTAAATAGCAGTTCGACCCCTCAGGACGAGTTAAATTCTTATAATTATAGACACTTTTAATGCTATTATCATTAACAGCCTTTTTGTCCCACTTTTGGCCTTCGGCCTCTTCTCTGCCACGTGTTTTTCCATAGAGGAGTTTAAAGTCGAATCCGAATGACAGAAATGCTAGAGAAGGTTTTAGTATTAACGCTTGTTAACACCACCACCATTCTCTCTCAAAATACATTGCAGACTCTCCAAAAAATCTAAAAAGGAATATTTTCACACGCTCTTTATGGTCAAACCGACACCATAAGTAGATTCTCCCTTAACCCTTTCGGCCACTTTGTCCATTTTAATGGACATGCTTTTTATATGCCTGCCAACCGACGTGGATTATCGTTTTGCGGCTTTAGTCACCGCGTCCAGTCTAATGGACGCTCATTCACTCAAGTTTTATAGTGTGCTGCCATCCTGTGGTATTTCAATAAATTTTAGCTCTATTATAAAAATACAAAGTGATTTTTTAAAAAGTCAATTGCAGCAAGCCTAGAAAAAAAGCTATTCCGTCTGCAGTCAGCTGTAATGAGCTTTGAATGACATTTACCTGTAAAACTGTGTGACAGTTCAGGTAGTTAAAAATTTTGGCCCAACAAAATGTGAAAATGAACAAATATTTAGTTGCAACTGATTTGTAATTTATTAAGGTAAGTAAATTACAGGTTTTTTTTTGAAGCTTCTTTATTTAATTATTGGCAGCTATGCTGTTACAATTTTCATATTGTCACATTCTAAAGCTTAATATAGACGGGACAATCCCTAGGCTACTGCAATTGACTTTTTAAAAAATCACTTTGTATGAGCTGTGGAGTGGATGGTGACTTGCAAATGTGTCATTTATCTATTGGTGTTTTGATACAAATTTGTGAGTCGAGGTACACGTAGTATTTTTTTAACGTGATTAAACGTGAAACTAATAAACTGAACAATTAGAAAAAGGTCTTTTTTTGTTTGTGTTGCTAATTTAGTATTTCGAAGTTGTGTACACTGCAATGGACATTGTGACTCGAAAGTGAAACAGTGTTATCATTATTATACTTGAAAATATTATAAAATTCGATGTGAAATGTCTCGTAGTAAGAGGCCTTTAACTGAAGCAGAACTTTTGGACTTGATAAACAATTTGTCGGATATTGAAGATCTTAGCGACGATGAAAGTCATGAATTGGAGGACTCGAACTCAATTTTCCAGGAAGGTAAGACCTTTGTACAGCGATGCAATAGTTGCAAAAAATTGTTTGATATGGTCATTGTTTCAGAATTAACAGGTCCAAATAATGATCTTGAAGAAGAAGCTGAAGAACCACACGAGTCCGGTGATGAGAATGATGAAGAACCTCCACCAAATCAAAATGAAGCAGATGAAATAATCGGTGTAGTTCTTCAATCTCAGGTGAATTCTAAAGCTGCTGTAAAAACTGTTATAAAAGAGTATTGTGAGGTTCATGATTTGACGTATAAAACTGATATCACTTGGAGAGCATCTATAAACTATGTGACACGACCGAAATTATATGCTTTATGTCCAAAGAGCGGAACCCTATATGATTTTATAATATATCAGGGTTCTACCACAGAGCTAAATGAGGAGCATATCGCAGTATTTGGAACAGCTGCTACAGTTGTCGTGAAACTTTCTGAAAGGATTTCAGAACCATACCACCAGCTGTACTTATACAACTATTTTTCAAACTATAGCGTATATCAATGGCTTCGTCATAAACATCTATATGCAGCAGGCACGGCAAGAATAAATCGTTTCCGAAAGCCACCTTCATATCGGACAAAGAAATGAAAAAAAAGGAACGAGGCACTTATCAGGAGGTTCTAAGTTCTGATGGTGAGGTTGTCATGACAAAATGGTTTGACAACAAACATGTTATCTTTGTCTCCAATTTTGTCAGTATTGGAGAGGCCCATACATGTAAGAGATGGGACAAAGAGCAAAAACAGTATGTGCAAGTTAAACGTCCAGAAATTGTTAAACTGTTTAATAGCGGTATGGGTGGGGTAGATAACCTAGATTTCCTCATCACCATTTATCGTACTTTTATTAGATCCAAGAAGTGGACACTGAGAATGCTTACCAACAGCTGGTTAGAGTACCGAAATAATGCTAGAGAACCCGGCATTCCTAATAAAAAAATATTGGATCTCATTCATTTCCGGGTGCACACAGCAGAAGCACTTATTTATGCGGGAAAGTCCGTAAATAAAAAAAGAGGATATCTCAGTTCTGGCACTCCTCGTGATTTTTCAGCAACTCCACCACCCAAACGACCGAATGTTGAAACAAGGCCTATTGAGTATATTCGGTTTGATGGTGTAGGCCATTTACCTCTCTTTGACGAGAAAAGAGAAGCATCAAGGTGCAAAGCAGAAAATTGTAAGAAGAAAACTAATTTTATGTGCTCCAAATGCAAAATTCATCTTTGCATAATTCGTGAAAGAAATTGTTATAATGATTTCCACACCAAATGAAACACTACAATGGCCGTATTTGAGCATTTTATGGGGCTTATTCTATTATATTTTCTATATATGTTTATACCTTATGAAAGAACAATAAAATAATAAATCAGCATGTTGTGCCCTATTTCTTTAGTTAAGCAGTTATTTTTCATGATACTAAAATTATGGCTGAAAGTTGCCATTGAGTCACAGAGTCCATTATGATGGGCACATTGTCAATCAAATTTTGAAATTCCGATCAACATTTTACAACTATCAAAAATCTAAAAAAAAAATCAATTATGGTGTATACCATATTTCATAATTGTATCACTAAAAACAAAAAGTCGTGACTGAAAGGGTTAAAACGCATTATAAACAGCCTAAACGGTGAAAACCTATAAGAGTGTTATTTTTCGCATTCTATTCTGTAAAACTATGTATTTCTCTCATGGATAACTCATGCCCCAAAATGCACTTTCCATCTCTTAAAAGTTAGTAATAATTAGAGCTAGGATAATTAGGCAAATTGCCTTTTTTAATAAATGGAAGGATTAAAAGCAGACCCAATTTTAAATCCGTTTTAGAATGCGTGCAATTCATAAATGCAAATTTTATTTTGCCTTTTTTGCCTTTTTTGCGTCTTTTTTGTATTCTGCCTTTTTTGAGGAATTTCCTATTTTTCTTGCCTTTTTGTGCCTTTTATGGTATATTAAATTTCAATTTTAAGAAATATAGTTCTTAAATTTTCAATTTAAAAAAAATTTGTGCAAGCAATTTTCCAAGAAAAGTCACATTTTAAATTTCCGAAATAAATTGTAGAAAGTATTATTTCCAATCACTTAAGGGTAGAGGCTTAGTGGGTTTTACCCTTTATTGTTACCGGCTGAAAATTTCTCAGGATTATTTTTTTGAGATTAACTTTAATGAGGGGACCAGTATTGTCAGGAGAAAGTTTTCTACTGAATCAGTCAGTTTGTCACAATTTTCGAACGTGTTAACGTTAACGCCGTTTCTTTTAATTTCCTCACGTATTCTTCAGATTTTGTAATTTTTCATTTTTTCCTGTCTTTTTTGGTAATTTTGCCTTTTTTTTTTCGTTTTTGCCTTTATTTACTTTATTTTTGCATTTTTAGTGCTTTTTTATATATTTTCTTTTTGCCTTTTTGCCTGCCTTTTTCGAAACTTTATTTTGCCTAACTATACTAGCTCTAGTAATAATGTTATTTCCCCCCTACTTAAGAACTGCCTTCACTGGCTTTTCCTCCCATAAAATACACTTCCTGCAGCCCATAAAGTAAAAACTGGGCACGTAATTTTTGGAATATTATTTCAGGAAAAGTATACGATCCTTTACAATGCCCTTTTCACCTATACAAAGTAATTTTTCGTACACAGAGGAAGTATTCTAAATTGAAGTTTCCTCTTCATATACATTAAATATCTGTTAAATGTGAGGATTCCTCACCCCACGCAGAAAAATTGTTGATAAACCAACTCATATCATATCATATCAATCCATAAGAAGCAGAAAAAATCCCAAAAAATGACAATCTACATGGTATTCCATATAATAAAAGACGATTAAAGGACTGAACAATATTGACAATGAAAAATTCTTTTATTGAATCTTGGATCTCCGCACAACTTATTATATTTTCCTGCCTACCAACCATGGAGCGTTGACCCTTAGAACATAATCCACAATGAATCAGCTTCCTCCATAATAAAACTACAGTACTTGTGATTACCTTTAAAGATATTAAGTAAATTACAATTCAATAATAAAATTTAATTTTGACCGACGTCCATTCTTACTCGTTTTACTTGCTGTGATGGTACCTACTTAAACGGAAATTAAGTTCTAGTAAAGTGACCAACACCTTCAATAATGAGGAGTAGCGACAAAATGGGATGAGCCGCCATAGCGGACTTGGCGGTTGAAAGGACGCCACAAGTTCTTAAAGTTTCAACTTTCATCCGTGGGGATTCCTAAGCCAGCTCATCTTCCGGCATTCATCCCCGAAGAACGTAATAGAATTGCCGGAAAATTAACACATTCAGTCTGCCGAACAAGTGCGTTCATTCTCACCATATGGCGGGTCCTCGCACATTTGTTGTACAACCCATACTTAAATCCTTGTTAGAAAGATTAGGCCCCTAACGCAATTTCCTCGTAATTTTCGCAACCCCTCGCGCACATCCCTTAATTACTTTTACATATTCGCTCATGCCTCCGGCTTCCCGTTAATAACTGACAAACTTTATGAATTATTACAGTTTTTAAGGGGCGTCATGTAAGCGTACTATAATTGCTCCATGTTTCTTGGTGGGTTTTCCGCAATTATTTCGAGTTGGAAATCTGGAGTTCTGGTTGCAGTTTTTGTCTCCGAGATTACTTCGTCCTTGCCCCACATTCCACCTACTGTTTGCACACACCCTTGTGCGTACAAAAACATCCCTATTTAGGTTAATGATTGCCGTGCTTTCCCCTCCGAAGAATCCTACATAAAAACAGAAATTTGCTTGCCAAAAGCTTGCCTAATTGTACAGAGCTTTGACGTGGACGCCCCTTTACAGCCCATAAAGCGCCTTTTATGGCGACACCGATGATTTTTGTGTTTTTGTACGCAGGAGATTTACTCCAAGTTCTGTTTTCCAAAAGACACGCGAAACAGACCCGCTCCGCCAATAATAAAATATAATGCTTCTACAAGTGAATCAATACGAAAGGAGAGCCGGGAAGCCTAGGACGGGAAAATATCGGCTCGTTTTCCACGAAACGACCGAAATAAACTTGCCCGAAACGACAAACAATTTCTGATAATTAATAATGGAAACCAATTTATCGGACAGACTGTTGAACCGAAGTCGCAAATGGTATCATGACAGGGGCAATTAAAAAAAATGTTGCATTCCAGATAAGGCGTGCGCGGTTAATTTATTTATATCGACACTCTGTGTTTGTCTTTGGCCTTATGTGTTTGCATATTGGAAAGATAACGGTATAAGGTACAATCACGTAATCAATAACTTTTGCTCGATCGCGATACAAATAAGCACACAAAACTGGCAGAATAACGTCCCAGTTTTATTTGAGGATACTACATCGTTTCCGTATGTTCCTGATACACAAACCTTTGTTTACCTCGGCTATGTTGTAGACGTAGAGTAACGGTTCGAATAACGGAAACGAGAAAAATTCCCCGTGCTACAGGACAAATTCGATGCCGCCAGCTATTAGCAGATTTGCATAATTAATCGGATCTCAGCAACGACTTCATGGAAGGACCTTATTAAACTAAATTCATTTGTAGATGACACATAGTGGATTAAGCACTTCGGCCCTCCTCAGTATTTATCCACTACAGTGAAATACCTTCACCGTTAGAACGCGATGCAACAATAACCCATAACATGTAAGGCCTCCAAATAACAAGTTTGCAATCTATGAATAGCTCAGAATAATCCAACATGATACTTCATGTTTTTTATTGTTGGAAGTTCAGCTACTCTCCGAAGAGTACCATTCAATGGACAAAGCACTTACACATAGCTTAGGTAAATTATTATTTATATATCTACTAAGTAATCAATTCTTTGTGAGAGCAAAACATTTTTTTGCACGAAAGTCGAGGCCAAGGGCACAAATAGTGATGCAAATATCTAGATACATGTACGTAAAAACCCTCCCTATGTACGTTAACGTACCTTTACTCTGTATCTACATACCATTAAGAACATGTATTTTGGATATATCTAATATTTGGAGTATTAGGTAAATGCGTTTAAACACACCGTCCATAGATAAATTAATGCTGAATGGTATTTTGAATACGTATCAAAAACAATAATGCATCCTGTATCTATTACAGCAATTGTTGGTGATATCCAAATGTATGTAAATCCATGTAAAATACGTCGTCCCAGATACACTAACGACATATTGAACAGTATCAACAAATATATTAAAAAACTGTGTATTATATCTAGTCGAACCAGTGTTGGGTAATTATGTATTTAAATATGCTATATCTATACACATTGACGAAATCTTAAATAAAAATGTATTTTCTAGCAGCATTTGGATACGATTAGGAAAGTGTATCTTCTATCTATCTGAATCAATGTCGGGTATGTGCTTATATCCCTATATCTATGTGATGTATCTAGGTATGGTTTACTAGATCTACGTTTAGATTAATTAGGAAAACGTGTTTTGTTTCGCTTACACTTTCCGTGGTTCGGAGACCACGTTAAGTTGTAAGTCCTCCATGTCTCTGGCACCTTAAACGCGCAATACAAGCATAAGAGACACGATGATTTCTACGTCTCGTAGGAGATAAAGCACTAAAAGAATATATTTTAGAACCAACCCGGGGTAATAGCTAGATGGATGTATCTAACCTATTCTAATCTGTACACATTACTTGTATTTTTAATCTAGAGACAACTGGAAAAGTATATTTTGTATGTACAATATGTATGTAGGTTTAGGTAATAACATGTATAAATATTCCATAACTGTACACATTGACGATACCTTGAATTATATCTACATATATTTGAAATATTATACTGTATGTAATAGAAACAGTACTATATAATACATAACGATATCTACAATACGTATCTAAATACGGTTCAGAAAATATATCTGTTATGTATTAGAATCACTGTTAGGTAATACCTAGATTAATATATCTAACTACTGTACCTACACATATTAACGGTGTATTGCACCAATATCAAGATACCGTGTATCTTTTATCTATTACAATCAGTGCTAGGTAATACCTAGATCCATATTTCCAAGTAACTCTATCTACATACATTAACGATGATTTGAACCAGTTACGTACAGCAAAATGCATCTTGTATCTATTAGAACCGGTGTTGGGTAATATCTAGATGCATGTATCAGAATACACCATATCTAGACACATTAACAGATCTTTAATACACATAGACACATACAAGAACGTATGTTGTATCTATTTAGAACTAGAGTTGGGTAATATCTAAATGCACCTACCTAAATACACCGTATCTAGAGACATTAACAGATCTGCAATACGCATAGACGCTTAGACGAATGCATGTTGTATATATTTAGAACCCGTGTTGGGTAATATCTAAATGTATCTATCTGAATACAACATGTCTAGAGACAATACCAGCTCTTTAATGCGTATAGACGCTTAGAAGAATGTATGATGTATCTATTTAGAACCAGTATTGCTGTTGGGGAATATCTAAATGCATTTACATACACTGTGTATCTAGAGACATTAATAGATCTTTAATACGTATAGCCGCATAGAAATATGTATGTTGAATTTATTTAGAACCAGTGTTAATATCTAAATGTATCTACCGAAATACACCGTATCTAGAGACATTAATAGATCTTTAATACGTATAGACGCTTAGAAATATGTATGTTGAATTTATTTAGAACCAGTGTTGGGTAATATCTAAATGTATCTACCGAAATACACCGTATCTATAGACATTAATACATCTTTAATACGTATAGCCGCATAGAAATATGTATGTTGAATTTGTATAGAACCAGTGTTTGGTAGTATCTAAATGTATCTATCTGAATACAACGTGTCTAGAGACATTACCAGCTCTTTAATGCGTATAGACGCTTAGAAGAATGTATGTTGAATTTATTTAGAACCAGTGTTGGGTAATATCTAAATGCATCTACCGAAATACACCGTATCTAGACACATTAACAGCTCTTTAATACCTATTGACGCTTAGAAGAATGTATGTTGCATATATTTAGAACCAGTTTTGGGTAGCATCTAAATACATCTATCTGAATACACCGTATCTGGAGACATTAATAGATCTTGAATACACATCTATAGACGCTTAGAATATATATTGTGTCGATTAGAACGAGTTTTGGGTCGTACGAGTATTAAAATTCATGGATCCCAATACTCTTATCTATATCCATCAAATTTATATCTACATCCAGTTTGGAAAGTATTTCTTGTATTTATACATATAATTATGCTGTATTTTCTAGGAAAAAATACTTTTTGTTACAACAATTGCTACACATTATCTTTTTACGGGTTTTTGCTAAGATGCAATAAAGTTATCGGGGCAAATACGTTGTTTGACTAACATGTTTTTTATTATAATAAATTTTTTCATGTGCAATAAAACATTCCAAACATAAAACATTATCTTGGTAAACTTCTGTTTTGAGTGCTTTGTATCTTGCGAGACATAGCTGTTTTCTCTCCTACGCTTGTGTTGCACGTTTTCAAGTACTTCAGATATGGAGGACATACAGCTTGAAGTAGGTTCCCAACCAAGGGAAGTGTAAGCAATTCTACCTCTGAGGAGATTTACTAGACAGAATACCTCGCTGGTTTGCCAAACTCTTGTGAGACTACTAAGTTTCGCAAAAAGATTTTAATGTAAAATATGTTTTGAAATCTGTAGAATATATCTAGAGATGCGGAATTTTTGAAAATATTATTTTAAGTTGCCTGTCCATAGAGACATACAAAAATATACATAGATTTAGTTGCAAAAAAATACCTAGATACATATCTATATCCAGGTACAATCTACATCAAGTAAGTTTCATTTGTATCTGAATACAACAATCTGCAAGTATGAATATGCCTACATACAACGTTTTTCCCTACACAATATCTATAAAACAGTTATTTTTTACCTATTTTCATTGTGTCAAGAAAGTGCCACAAACCAACAAAACAGTTCTATTTAATTTGTGCAATCAAGCACGAAAGCCTTACAAATTATTCTTAGCACGGCATTTAACCCTGAAAAGGAATTGGATGCAAAGCTTCAGAACCACCTCGTTCATTTATGCGAATTGCAACAGTAGATCTCGTTTACCTACATACGTTACCATGTACTGATCGTATCTGTTACGTGACTTTCACACAAATAGCTATATTTAAAAAACCACCCCTGGTGCAGGGCTGCAACTTGGATACACACAATTAATTCCACCAAAGAAAAAACTAAATCCACCCCTGCACGTTACAATAAACTTGGGAGTTGTAGCGAGAAGTTTATGATTGGGTTTGCCCACTGTAAAATTCTTCTTAATAATTTACACAGAGTTTACGGTAAATTAATAAAATGACTCAAGAAAAGTGTTTTCCAGCGCGAACCATTAAATGAATCATATTTACAAACACACCTCACGTTGTTCCTTCAGGTTGCATTAAGTCATATTTTCTATCCATTTCTATCGTGCAAGGACATTATCTCTAGTAAATTACGTTTATGGTCACCCATGAAATCTAATGGGTATTTAACGAGGAATACGAGAATCTGTTGGAAATCAACGGAATAGAAGGGAAATGCAGTTTTCCGGAAACAATGAGGATGATCCTAGTGTAATAGCCCAGAAGATAACCAAAAAAGGACATAGAAAAAGACTATAACGAAAGACGAAGGATTAGAATTTACAATTCACAAGAAGGATATGTGGGCAAATATGTATATGTATATGCGCTTTATAAAATATATAAGGTGAAAGTAATTATTAACACTAGAATATGATTTTAAGAACAATACGGTTAAAACTGCTCAATACATAGTGACTCGGTTATTCTCGTACAATTTTCAATGATTTTGATGTTTTAAGTTTCAAAAGAGATGAAAAGCTAGAATAAAGTTCACGATACACATTTGACAATAATCTAGGACACTGTTTTTATACAAGGTGTTCAGTTATCAAATTCAAACAGAACACGTTATACATCTTTGGATCAATCTCTAAACATTTTTGGAGCTTTGAAATAGGTGAATTCCGTTATACAGACGACTAGGAAGGGTCCGCCCAAGTTTAGGGAGAAAATTAGGCCCCTTAGAGGTGGCCCCTAAAATATAGTGAATATTCCCTTTGCTCGATTTGAATTAAATTAGTGTGAAAACTTAAAAAGTGGATATACATGTATAAAAGTACGTAATTTATTAAGTCGCCAGAGGCCGCCACTTACAGGCAATTAGTCTTAGGTTATATACAATAACTTTTGCGATTAAAACATTTTATATTTTTTGCAGATGTGGATGTGGAGTTTACGAAAAATTTGTAAGTTTATGAAAAATCGTATGGCGTTAAAAATTTGGATACCTTATATTACGCGAGTTAAACTTACATAATGGATTATGGATGATAGAAAAAACCATAAAAGTAAGGTAGAAACATGGGGGACCTACAGTTTAAAGCCGAATATGAATTTTTAGCATAAAGAGAACGGTTGCTAACTGGATTCGGAGATTATGTGTGACGGGCAGCAAAAAGGGAGTCAAATCCAAGCCATAATCAACGGTTGTCCAGAATGCGAGCGCTCTGCCAACTGAGCTACCACCTCACGTTAGTTTTACATACGATCCTTAAATATTCTCTAAAACCTACTAACCGGGTGCCACCACTTAAAGGACAGCAACTAAAAATCAAAACATAAAAGGACCTATATTAAAATGAGCATCTTACCCCCGAAGTTTGTATTAATTCTTATTTTAAAATACATGCTTCCAATAAAAACAAGAAAAAGTATCTTGGGATTGCCATCAAAAACAAACGTTTCTCTATTATTAGTCACATGATAGCGCCCCCTACAGACGTTGCTGCTCCACAAAGGCAATAAATATCAAAATCTTTGAGTACTTAACATAAAACACTTAACCTTTTGCCAAACTCTATGAATTTTTTAAGCAATAACACATAGACATTCAATCTATCAGATCGTTTATGTACGGTTTCTCAGCAAGAGCAGCAGATAAGAAGTAGACGCAAATTTTTTTAACTCAACTTTGCCCCATCTTTGGCTTCGTTGTAAGTGCTTTTATACATTTTTGAAAATAAGAACGTAATACAGGTATACAAATATAATTATTTTAAGCTTGATTATCCAACAGAAAAACCTTTGAGTGGTTAACATTTAACCACAAAAGAAATCCATTTAATGTTTAATGTATCTGCGCCGCGCTCTACAAATTTTAAAAAATTCAACATAATACCGTAATCAGCAAGATTTTCTTTTAATCAAAATTTCTTCTTAAAAGTATTAGAAAGATTAATTTTCGAAACTTAGAATTTTCAAAACTCGAACTCCACATCGACCTCGTGTATATTTATTTTATATGGAGGCTACATACAACTCACGCAATTAAAATAATACTTTAGATTACCGAATAAAAAGCAGAATACAAAATCTGAGAGGTTAATTTTTTTAATTTATCTGTGGCGAATTAATGATCTTAGTTTAAAAGTCAATATAAATATTCTGCGACTGCTGAGATCAGTTTTAAGTTCGTTGTTATTCTGAATTTCTAACGACTGTTCTCCCTGTATCAGCGAGGTATAGTTCTTACAATAAGCATTTTTCAGTTTCGGATTAGCGCTTTATTTGCACAGCAACAACTGAACGCATTTCTGTCTTTGTTAGTTGCTTGCAGATTCATATTTCCGACAAAGACGTATGTCGTAGTGACATCTGCGAACGAAACAATACCAACACTGTACGTGTGGCGTATTCTATGCAAACAAACGTCACTACTTAAATCTGTTTCCAGCAGTATTTAAAATGTTTTGGAGGTTTATATGAAAATATTTTAATTTAGGAAGTTACCGTAAGAGTTTTTATTTACCATGTTGTTTATTGCTGAAATTTATTTTATACACTTTGGGAACCTTTGTTTTTGCTGGGAAATATTTCTGTAGATATCCCGTTTTATTTTGGTTTGTGGAAATTGGTATTAAGAGGTTGAAAATAATTAATAGCATTTTTGTTACACAGCCATTAAAAGGTAATTACAGTTACAGGAATATATTCTGGAAAACACGATTGTACTTAGCCAGTTCAACACTGGATGTTAGTTGGTATTTAGCTATTGTAAAAAGAATAAGATACCATACGAAAAATCGTGCAGCAAAGGAGGGACGACATTCTATTAATAAAAAAAGTGCACAGCTCTAGAAAAATGTTAAAAAATGAAGATATGTCCGAAACATTAAAAATGACAGAGATATAGTGTACAGAATGTACGATGAAAAAATTATTGTGTATTTTACTCATACTGTTTACGCCTGTTTTATCATTTACCATTTTCAAGAATACATTCCAGTTTTAATGGCTGTATAACAAAAATGCTATTATTTTATCGTCAACCTCTTAATACCAATTTCCACAAACCAAAACAAACCGGAATATCTACAGAACTATTTCCCAGCAAAATCAAAGGTCCCCAAAGTGTATAAAATAAATTACAGCAATAAATAACAAGGTAACTTTAGAAAACAAAATATTGACATATAATCCTCCAAAACATTTTAAATACTGCTGGAAACAGATTTAAGTAGTGACGTTTGGTTGCATCAGCGCGACATTCCTCAAGTATCTCGGTTTCTTTCTACTAAACGCGTCAGCCAATACTATAAGCCACACGTATAGTGTTGGTGTTGTTTCATTCGCAGATGTCACTACGACATACATCTTTGTCGGAAATATGAATCTGCAAGCAACTAACAAAGACAGAAATACGTTCAGTTTGTGGTGTGCAAATAAAGCGCTAATCCGAAACTGAAAAATGCTCATCGTAAGAACTATATTCTGTTTAGAAATCTTCTCAATAGTAGAAGTGTTAACACTTCCCGTGGTTCGGGGTCCACTTTAAGCTGTAGGTCCGCTACGTCTGTAGTAATTTAAACCGCGCAAAACACACAGGAGAGACTATCTCTTCGTCTCGTAAGAGACAGAGCACTGCAAGAGAGAAAAAAAAAAGAGATATTCTAAATAAAAACAAATATACGTTAAGACCTTAAAGTTGAATGATAGCAAAAATTCATTGCTTATCTTGTAGCATTTTTTAAAGAGCACATTGCAATTTACCTTGCATATCGTAGAATTATATATGTATTTTTATCTGTAGATACCAAAAAAATCCTTATTAAACCTATCGGGGTGTTGAATGGTATACGTGCAGATAGCATCTGTTCCACGCATTATTTATTTAACGTAAATTTCATAGTTATAATCTACTATAATACCCCACTTAAAATGAGGGAATTGTGTTCTTGTTATGAATATCTTGATATGATTGTTCTACAGAATTCTGAAAAAAGTTCGTGTAACACGTGAAGTGAAAGATTTTTTGAAAATTTTGAACACAACTTATGAAGCTAATTCCTATATTATAATCTATTTTCATGATTATTCCTTAATGATTGCATTATTGCCCAAACTGCTCTTTGTGCGGTATCACCACAAAGCAAACAAACCTGTATACGACATAAGTTAAAAAATACACCTTGTTATTTAGAAAACACAGTACATTACTTCTAGTTTTAAATTGCTTTAGTAGCTTTCCTATTATTCAACATTTGTTTACGGGATTTTTTCGTATTCAGATTAATCAGCTTGAACGAATACTCCTGGGACACTCTGTATACGTAATTATCTAATAAACAAGACCTTGTTTTACGCTAGATTTCCTAGAGTCAATAGTATAATATTAATTCCAATATCTAAGCATTATTTTCTGAAAAACGAGCATTATTTGCTGAAAAATTTGACTTGTCATGACTGCGGCATGGAAAAGCCCCAGACAACTTCTTTATCTGATTGTTATTTATATTTTAGCCTTGCTTAATGGTTTTCTTAATTGCACAACATTGATTAAGTAGAAAACGACAGATAAAACAATTTTCAACCTATCGAAATTAGCCGAACTTGTATCTACTCCAAATTGCATTGTTTTGGAAAATCACTCAATGACTGATTAAAATGATATGTTTATCGAAATGGTGTGTCTGTTTACCTGTAAACAACCTTAATTGACATAACATGTTTACTTAATGTTGTTCACATTGAACATTTATGGAACGCTATTTTCATTCCCACCGATTTTCACGTTCATAACGTTCACAAATAATCAGCATTGCAAAATATCAGAGATGAAAATGGGGACCTAAATAAGGTGGAAAACTATAGATATTAAACGTAAGCCAACGGTATTTTCTTCCGAAATAATTATTCAAATAATGACAAATCTTTTCTAAAACATCCCACATATTAACCTTTTTTTAGGCACTCGCTCTTGTTTATGACAAAAGGCAAAAGGGCTAATTTTAGAACATTTCCTGTAGAAATAAATTTCAATTAATTCGGGAGGCTTCAATTAATTTTCGCTAAACCGGAATTTCTGCCGGTCATTTAGTTGGTTCCGCTCTGTTTCAGCTGTAATTTTTAGGTTTGCAACAATTTTTCTGCTCGAATTCAACAAGCCTTTGGAGCGGAAAAGATATCAGAAAACCGGAAATAATCCTAAATTCCGACGTTTGAAAAATGTTAACCAATAATATTTTAGTAAGGATTGTTTAAAACATACTGATAATATACGGAAGATTACTCGCAAATCGTAAACTTTCAAAACCGATACCGACAAAATAGTCTTTCCCTAAACTTAAAATCGATTTAAAAAATTATGTGGCCAACCCTGTACACCAGGCAATGCTTTAATAGAATTTGAACATATGTATTGCCCCATCTGGACATTATACATACAAAGACAAACCATGTTAAATAAAGCTACAAGTCATCGAAATACATTACTTTTCATACACCATCATCACAATTACTTTATATTCGAAAGCGCAAAAAAAAACTAAATAGCCTTTTCTAACGTATTTTTGATTGCCTTCCAGGAATATGGAGGTTTTAAGAAATACTGGTACTATTAAAGATAAATTATTAAAGTTATTGAGTAGTTCGCGGCAAAGAACAAAAAAGGCAATTTTTCCATTTACTAAGGACAACGCAATCACATAGAATTTTTTAAATTAAAAATATATACTTTATCTGAGTATGCTCTTGCAATTATGATTCTTAGGAACTGTTAGTGTACTAACCAACTAACAATGATGTACACTATTAAAGTCGGAAGACTTATGAGGGCTTTCAAAACGGATATCCTGTTTGTAGAACTATAAACTTAACATCCTACAACATAATCTAAAAACTTCTATTTTCAAAACAGCAATAAAGTTCTTATAATTATATTTTAATGTTAGATTAGTATCTGACGAAATGATCAAACTGGAGCGATCTTGAAGGAACAATTTCCAAGAATTACATTCCCTTTTTCTAAATTAATATAAATTTGGTATCCCACAATATAATCAAAAGAATTTATTCTGCAAACTACAATAACGAATTGGTAAAACGTATATTTTTAATATTGAACGGATGATATCAAAATCGGAAAATTTTGTGGATCAATAATTCAGAACAGATACCTTTTTCCATGTATTAAATATCTGAAGATCTACAAATTCCGATTTTCAAAACTAAAATAATTCTTTTAATATTTGACAAGTCAAGCGACTGAAAAAAGTTTCGTAACAGCATCGTATTCCCTAAATAAAAAAACTGAAATAAGAAAATGGAAGTAAAAAATAACAGACTACTTCATAATATAAAATAATTATTATCGTACAACCATCACAGCAGCTGTGATGGTTGTAGCTGCTACCATTGTAGTCAGGCAATCCTGTAGGACTCATTCCTAAAAATACTTCGTATCGTCCTCAAAATTAAAACAACCTGCTATATCAAAATAAATAAACGAATTAAAACTTTCTATTATTTTTACTAATTATTTTAATACTGGGCCAGTTTGGTGGCTATAATTAAAGTCAGGAGATTTTGAGGGATATCTATTCAAAATGGTCGCCTTCCCCCGAAATTACAAATATGGATGTTCACAAAGAAGTATTTTCTAAAGCCTTAGATAATACTTTTATGGGCCATCGTCGTACTTCTGGAGAAGTTTCGCAGTCATAATTAAAGTCGGGAGGTTTTTGAGGGACAACTATTCAAAATGGTCGCCTTCCCCCGAAATTAAAAATATGGATGTTCACAAACAAATATTTTCTAAAGCCTTAGATAATACTTTTATGGCCCAGCGTCGTACTTCTGGAGAAGTTTCGCAGTCATAATTAAAGTCGGGAGGTTTTTGAGGGACAACTATTCAAAATGGTCGCCTTCCCCCGAAATTAAAAATATGGATGTTCACAAACAAATATTTTCTAAAGCCTTAGATAATACTTTTATGGCCCAGCGTCGTACTTCTGGAGAAGTTTCGCAGTCATAATTAAAGTCGGGAGGTTTTTGAGGGACAACTATTCAAAATGGTCGCCTTCCCCCGAAATTAAAAATATGGATGTTCACAAACAAATATTTTCTAAAGCCTTAGATAATACTTTTATGGCCCAGCGTCGTACTTCTGGAGAAGTTTCGCAGTCATAATTAAAGTCGGGAGGTTTTTGAGGGACAACTATTCAAAATGGTCGCCTTCCCCCGAAATTAAAAATATGGATGTTCACAAACAAATATTTTCTAAAGCCTTAGATAATACTTTTATGGCCCAGCGTCGTACTTCTGGAGAAGTTTCGCAGTCATAATTAAAGTCGGGAGGTTTTTGAGGGACAACTATTCAAAATGGTCGCCTTCCCCCGAAATTAAAAATATGGATGTTCACAAACAAATATTTTCTAAAGCCTTAGATAATACTTTTATGGCCCAGCGTCGTACTTCTGGAGAAGTTTCGCAGTCATAATTAAAGTCGGGAGGTTTTTGAGGGACAACTATTCAAAATGGTCGCCTTCCCCCGAAATTAAAAATATGGATGTTCACAAACAAATATTTTCTAAAGCCTTAGATAATACTTTTATGGCCCAGCGTCGTACTTCTGGAGAAGTTTCG
>JABXWE010014962.1:0-19404 GCA_014611495.1 Limonius californicus | reverse complement strand
GGGGGGGGGGGGCTTAAATACTAATTGGGGCAAAAGTGTCACCTAAATGTTTCATTATGATTTGTTGTGTAAACTAATAATATTAAAAAAAAAACGGGATTTGACAGCTTGACAGCTTTCCCATTTGTCATATTCTTTGTAATTTCATTGGTTGTCAACTAAAAATAAGCTCCTAATTCGATTAAATAATTGAATTATTCACCCTTGAACCGCCGTCGGGGTAAGACGTGTTTTCCGTGTCAAAATAACCTCTTCCCCGCCGGTGAACGATTACTAAATTTAAAAATTAGAGATTACTTTTGTTTTTTTTGGAATGTCATAAAAAATGTAATATTTTAAAAGAGAATACAGCAGCATCAAACGGAGTGTGGTTTTAATCGTCGCAAATAAAAAATGGTAGAGAACGACGTGTCGGGAAGAGCCGGCAGTCCACAGAGAGCTGGACCATCCTGGTGGAGGTGAATTCAGTCTGTGTACCAGATGAGTAGCTATCCAGGGGCATTTTAGCGTGCCTAACTTCAGTGTAAAAGTTGGTGCTGATAAAAGACAGACTAGTTACGGCAACATTAAAGCAAAGTGAGGGTTGTAAGAATTTGCACGTGTTATTTTTTTCTTTTAACGTTTTCTATTTTTTGAACGAGACGAAGCAACGAGCTAGAGACACTTCTTTAATTCCCTGATATAACAGTTTTATGTTTGAGCTAGTTGGCGTAAGTTTTTTTACCATGACTTTATTTACATAGCCATATATACATAAAAGATAAGAACAACATGTAAGTAACCGTAAAAGAAACGAGGGCAGAAACAAAATTAGTAAAATTAAACACTGTGTTGAAACCTTATTAAAAAATAGAAATGACATAACGAAAACTACTCAAATATTTTAACGTTATTTTTTTATGGCACTGGTACCCATACTAATACTATTGTCGCACACTATTAAGGAAAATAGTGTTAAAATAATCATCATTGGTAGTTCATCTCTTAAAGAACTTCGCACCCACAAAGAAATAAATATTCGTATAGAAGTGAAAACACAATTAGAGGAATGAAAATATATTCTAATATACAGGATGTTCCATTAAAACATAAAAATACTAATGGAAAAACATATTAAAGAAAGACACAGTACAATAATATATACTCAGTGAAAAAGAAAACACCCAGAAAAAACACAAAAAAGATTGTTTAGTTGGAAAATACTGAAAACATTTTTTGTTCAATGATTATTTACTTCTGTTTCAAAGAAACTAATAACCAAACGTAGTGGATAGCCTACAGGTTCAACTACAGTAGTATAATTCTTTCATAATACAACGTCGAACGGATGCTATAACTTGTATTTAGATGAATGTTGTAACTAGAAATTTGTGTAAATAGATTGACTTAATGCACTGTTATCGCACATTATTACTGACAATGGAATAATATGAGTATATGCCCACCATAATGCAAAGTTGCATAAATTTTAAAAAAGAATATTATACATTTTTTGATGTTGCAATTAGTTTTTTCTGCAGAGTGAGATAGTTTATTCTAGAGTAAATATTACACATCTCCACAAATCTTATTTAACACTGTTTTAACGGAACCACTAAAGGAAGCGTAAAGTCTAACCCACGGGTTCAGCTAGTCTCATGTAATTTATTATGCGTCAACTCTAAGCGGATAATATACAATAAACACACATTCCATACCAAAATAAAAGTAGTTTTAGCCGAAGTATATAGAAATTTACCTAAGAAATTTGACTGAAGGCCCATTACTGTTGATAATAGAAAAGTGCAAGTATGCTGTCGAGTTAAATAAACAAAAATAATTCAAATCTTTTTGA
The DNA here is from genome assembly GCA_014611495.1 of Limonius californicus. Taxonomy (NCBI): domain Eukaryota; kingdom Metazoa; phylum Arthropoda; class Insecta; order Coleoptera; family Elateridae; genus Limonius; species Limonius californicus. Next base: position 17,570 of record JABXWE010014962.1, on the reverse strand, counting down.
TTTTAATGTTAGTTTTTTCCAAAGAATTATATTGGTATTTGCATAGTACACATCACACATTTCCACACAGTTTATTTGTTATTGTTCCAAAGAAGCTACCAAACAAAACGTGGTGTGTACTCCACTGGTTCATCTAGATTTATATAATTCCTTTATGTAGCCACCCTGAACAGATAATATTCAATAAATCAGTATACGATTTTTAAACAAACGTGTTATTTAGTGTCCCATTACATTTAGCTGAGTTTACAGAATTTTTTTAAGGCAGGGCATCCGTAGGGCTCGTCACTGTTGATAATAAAAAAACTGTAAGCATTCGTCGAGTTGAATAAATACAAATAGTGCAAATCTTTTTTAAATTGCTGTCAGTTTCTTTCAAATAATGATATAGATTTTCATCTAGTACACATCACACATTTCCACACAGTTTATTTGATATTGTTCTAAAGAAGCTACCAAACAAAAAATGGTGTGTACTCCACTGGTTCATCTAGATTTATATAATTCCTTTATGTAGCCACCCTGAACAGATAATATTCAATAAATCAGTATACGATTTTTAAACAAAAGTGTTATTTAGTGTCCCATTACATTTAGCTGAGTTTACAGAATTTTTTTAAGGCAGGGCATCCGTAGGGCTCGTCACTGTTGATAATAAAAAAACTGTAAGCATTCGTCGAGTTGAATAAACACAAATAGTGCAAATCTTTTTTAAATTGCTGTCAGTTTCTTTCAAATAATGATATAGATTTTCATCTAGTACACATCACACATTTCCACACAGTTTATTTGATATTGTTCTAAAGAAGCTACCAAACAAAACGTGGTGTGTACTACACGGGTTCAGCTAGACTTATATAATTCCTTAATGTAGCAACACTAGACAGATAATATTCAATAAATCAATGCACTATTCAATCAAATGTATTAATTAAAGTCATAGGACCTTTCACTAATTTGGATGCCAGGAAATTTGCCAAGACAACTTTACTTAATGAATTATTAACGCATATTTCTGCTTAATAAAAAAATATAATTAACTAGTGAAATAAAATGAGTTGTTAGCAATTTACAAAGCCTGTAAATTAATTAGTAAAGTAATTTATTTATTATATGCAATATTGTTAAAACTTACCGTGTATCATTAATAAGGGATGAAACATTTCTCTTTAAAGCATTAACATCGGTCGTTAAGAAGTTGGTGGCAGTTACCAAGATTTGCACCCCTTTCCGTAAGTTCTCCACTGTTTGCTCCAGCATAGAATTTGATTGTTGTACAGGTGTTGGAGAAGGCCCTTGTTGGACAATCCTAGTCAAGTCCACCCTAAGCCCTTCTAGGGTGGAATGAACTTCTGCTGACTGCCATTCCAATGCTTGCAACCTTCGACTTGATTCACGAGCCTCAATACGCAGGTTTTCCAGTTTTTCTCCCAATAATACTTCCAAACGTGTTAACCGGTATTCCACGTCTCCATTCGCTCTCTGTGGTTGTTGTTGGATCGAAAAAGGCGAACTCTGCTACAAGAATTATTGGAAAAAGGCAATGAACATGTGTGACGTAAGACCTTCTCAAAGTTCTAAGTACTTACAGTTGTAGTAACGAGCCTCTGCCTATTTCTGTCAGACGTTGAACCATGTTGGGCAGCAATACAGGGCAAAATAACGAAAACCAGCCAACCCCAAACCGGAACCATACTAACAATGCAAACCGCTTAGAGAACAAATTCCATACTGGTGAAACGATAATTAATTCATGTCGTGCTGAAGACTCCGATGTATAAAAAAATGATATAATAAACCAACTTAAAGAGCTGGCGTTCACGATGCCTCTACAGATTTTTTCCTCTGTGGTAGGCGAGTCATACGATCCAACAACAAGAAAATATTTAATAATGCAATTAATGTAAACATACGATTAGTTAGATGTTTCAAAAATTATTCAGCAGATTGTGTTCTACAGCAAGAAAAATAAAGTACAATTAGAGGTCCTCAATCTTTGAGCCAAGCAATTCTCTGGCAAGTTAATCTTAACACTAATCCACACTGTAAAAAATTTCGGAAAAATAAATTAAAAAACAGGAAAGTGCATGTGCGGGTGATACCTAGTTCTGCAATTAGAAAATGGCTGCCGTATTGGTAAATATTATATCTTAGTAACTTATCGTCCCTTGGAAAATGTTGGCAACTATTGAACTACTACGATTTAATGGTTTCTCCGTTCTTGAATTGAAAATTGGAGAGATTACATCAGTTAATAAATTGAAAATGCGTTAACTACAAACAAAAATACAACAGTAAGGTCTGGTGATCTAGAAGGACACTTTTACATAAATACATACGGTATTTTTTACAGATTTTAGGATACTTTTAATGATTATTTTCTTCGTTCTTACAGTAGCTTAAGAAATGATTTGTTAACAGCAATATTTCATATCATTAATATCTTTTGGTACCTTCCTCACTATATATGCTTAAATAACTTCAAGTTTTCTAAAAGGCATAACGTCTTTTCTCACCGTGAAAAGCGACTGTTTTATATACTACACTAACCACAAAAAAATACTAGAGCAAAGTCTGTTGGTCTAGAAGGCTACCATTTATACAATCCGGTAATAATATACAAAATTTAAATACTCTTGACTGATTATTTCCTTGGTCCGTACAAAAACCCAAGAAATTCGTTTTTAAAAGCAACATTTGATGTCATTGAAATCTGTCCTTCTGTATCGCCCTTGATATATATGGTAATCTTCACAGACTTTTAGATGCCCTGAACTGGTTATTTCTTTCGTTCCTACACTTCATTCAGAAATTAATTTTTACTTTATATACGACGCTAACCACAAAAAAACTGCAAGAGTAAGGTCTGGTGATCTAGAAGGCCACTATTTACGTATATATGGTAATCTTTACAGACTTGTAGCTGCCCTGAACTGGTTATTTCTTTCGTTCCTCTAGGAAAATTCAGAAATTAATTTTTACTTTAAATACAACACTAACCACAAAAAAACACAAAGTAAACTCTGGTGATCTGGAAGGCCACCATTCACGTATATAAGGTAATTTGTTGCAGATTTTTTAGATAGCCATAAGTGATTATTTCTTTCGTTCCTACAGTAGCTTAAGAAATTAGTTTTTAAGATAAACTGAAAATGACAGAACGTTGCTTTTCTCTCAGAAGAAAGATGTTATTTTATATAGACACTAACACAAAAAACTACAAGGGTAAGATCTGGCGATCTAAAAGGCCACCATTTACGCATATACACTAATTTTTTACTGATTTTTAGATAGTATTAACTGATTATTTCTTTCGTTCCTACAGTAGCTTAAGAAATTAGTTTTTAACAACAACGTTTTTTATCATGAAAAAGTTTTTGTACCGTCCTTGCTGCAATTTTGCCATTTTGAAACATTTTTAGTGGATCAAAATAGCTTGAAGTGTTCTAAAAATCATACAACGTTGCTTTGCTCACAGCGGAAAGGGAATATTTTACGTACTACACTAACCACAAAAAAAAAACAGAGTAAGGTCTGGTGATCTAGAAGACCGCCATCTACATATATACGGTAATTTGTTACAGATTTTTAGATATCCTTAACAAGTTATTTTTTTCGTTCCCACGGTACCTTAAGAAATTAATATGTAACATAAATTAACAGTCAGATAACGTTGCTTTTCTCCTAGAAGAAAGATGTAATTTTATGCACTACACTAACAATAAAAAACAACAAGAATAAGGTCTGGTGATCTAGAACACCACCATTTACGTATATACGGTAATTTGTTACAGATTTTTAGATACCCTTAACTATAGTTATTTCTTTCGTTCCTACAATATCTTAAGAAATTAATTTTTAACATAAATTAACAGTCAGACAACGTTGCTTTTCTCCCAGAAGAAAGATGTAATTTTATGCACTACACTAACCACAAAAAACTGCAGGAGTAAGGTCCGGTGATCTAGAAGGGCACTATTTACGTATATACGGTAATTTTTTACAGATTTTTGGATACCATTAACTGATTATTTCTTCCGTTCCTACAGTAGCTCAAGAAATTAGTTTTTAACAGCAACGTTTCATGTCATTAAACACTTTTTATAACTTCCTTGTTGTAGATTTAATTTTGTCATCTTGGAATCTTTTTACTACGTCAAAATAAGTTAAAGTATTGCTTTGCTCACAGTGGAAAGGGAATATTTTATGTACTACACTAACCACAAAAAAAAATACAAGAATAAGGTCTGGTGACCTAGAAGGACACCATTTACGTATATACAGTAATCTTTTACAGACTTTGGATACATTTAACTGATTATTTCCTTCGTTTGAGCAATAGCTTAAGAAGTTAGTTTTAGAAGTAACATACCACGCCATTAAAAACTATACTTTCGTACCTTCCTCGCTATAAGCTCAAATTTACAATTTTGTAATATTTTGGTAACCCAAATTAACTTAGACTTCAAATTTTTTAAATATTATATTACGTGTTACTTTTCTCTATTTATAGATCTCCAAATTAATATCCAAAGTTTAGACAGATGGCGAACAAAACCGTTTAAATGTGTATATGTAATCCTTTGTTAACTAGTAGTCAACCATATCCTCGTAATTTGTAAAAATTGATCAACACTATTTGAAATTAAATATGGGCATATACTGAATACGGAAAATTTCTGTTTCTTGTTACTGACAACCCTTCATAATCTGAAGTGAATAGAAATTTGTCTCACATATCGTGTATAGATATAGGTTCTTGTTTTTATTACAATGGCCGAAGCTACAGAAAATGCAAAACAAGCTTCCTATATCAGATACTTACCTACTAACTCTAATACTGCAGAAACAAGCCGTTGAGGAATATTATAATATAATAGACCCTACTTTTCTTAGAAACCTTATTGTTAGTTGAAGTTCGATAGTGCAAGAGGATCTTGTCGCATCGGTACGGGCGGTGGGAGTTTTCACAAAGTAAATATAATAAATAACTAAACACTCACCGATAGGGTCTCGAAATCGGTTTCAGTGCACTCATAAAGTAAACACACAAACAGTCACAACCCCTTATCAGCACAAGCCAGCAAAGCATGGAACACACAAGCCATAATACATTACTACATTAGTATTGCAACTCCTACATTTCTACTTAAAGGGGGTCGGGTATCCCCCCGTACGATCCCGCGTAGCATCTAGCAGCACACCTTTGGCACCAACACAGGACCATCTCTACTAGTTCTTGTTCAGGGTGAGGTGTTCTTGACAGGGCCGTCTTTAGTCGATTTTGACTGATGTACCTAACCTGTAACGGGTACCGGGTAACCGAATGTTACCACTTGTCAATGGGGTTCAGTTCCCCCATGTTATTGTGGTCACCAAACGACCTCCGCCAACCGCCGAACGTGCATCACAAGGAAAAGAGTAAGAGACAGGTTCTCCACAGGCCACTCTGCAAAGTACAATGCAGAGATCATTGGTTGGTCAACCAGATCAAGGTCAAGCCGAGTGATTAGGCCCCATCATCGACTCGCCAAGAATTAAACAGCTTAAAGCGGAATCCTGCGCGGGTATACAATCCCCAGGAACCTTGGAGAGCTCACTGGCTCCCCAAGCATAGGTACCACAGGCCTCAATCATAAGAACACAGTGATTACAATTACTAACAGTACTACCTCATGAGTACTATATAAGTAAAAGCATTATCTACAGCTTGAATCAACAACTACTCATCTCGCTCAATCCCACTACCTTACAGGTAGCCAATACATAGGTATACATCACTTTATTGCATTTATTACCTAACGAACACACATATACTGTTAATTCACTTATACCGAAGCACAAACTTCGAACCCGTCTGAGAAGCCATCCCTTCGGCCGCTTCGGACTCGGTACCCTAATTTTCCTAAATCTTACCTAAAAACACCGCTCTGCGACGAATCTCGGATCTTGGAAAGGCATAACCATAAACATAATTTCTTACCCAAGGGGGCTAGCAACCACAATATTTAGAAAACAGCTTTATTGGCAACTATACGAGCATAAAATGTGTTTGGTTTATCTTTATTTTGATTTGTGTGTAATTGCTTCCATAAATTTCGTTTACCTTCAAATTATATTCGCAATTAATAAATTCATTAAAATATCCAAATTCTGTTTTGTAAGTTTACAAGTATACAGATTCGTTTAATAACAGAAGGAAATCGATTGTTAAAAAGGTAGTGAAACATCCATAAAGAACACACTTAATATAAAATAAAATTTATTTTACTCATATAGCAACCTTTTCAAGCTCATCAAATAAATTTGATATAATTTTCATAAAATTATCGGTAATAATTTTATTGTGGCACTTCCAGTGTCGTTGTTCAACTACCTAGAACAAATTATAACCTGCTCTAATTGAATTGTGTTTAGTCGCACTATAATTATTATATATTTTCTGTAATTTCCCTAAAACATAAGCACCAATTCGCATTCAATGCTCAACCAATCTCAACGCCATTTTTCCTTTCGCTCTTAAATTAAAAATGCCATACTTCCAAACAGAAAACTAAGTGAGAAAATCTACTCTCGAACAGCGGCATATAGGAGGAAAGCCTCATGAAGCTAATCTGACATGATAGCCTCATGAAGCATTTCGCTCACTCATCTTGTAACTGTCGGAATAAAGACAACGATAAGTTAACAACATCTGCTTTGAAGCTTTTTTAGGTCATCTTGCTCCTCCGCGGCTTATTCCGTTAAGTAACAATAAAAATAAATAAGTCTGCGTTTTTTTTTCTTCATTATTACGATTTTTATGGTTGACTAATTGAGTTCCATGGGAATTTTTAACGCTTCGCGTTTAAAAATATACAACTGAATAAGTGCACAAATTACTAACGTCTATTTATAGCAAATCCGCAACACAATTACGTTATCTCCATGCTTGCTGAGATTGGGCGAGGCTTGAATGAAAATAAACACAAATGAATAAGTGCATAAATTGTTAAGATTTATCATGCAAAAACTATGAAACAATTTATTTATTTATTCGTTTATTTGCTAAGGTTGCTAGGCAAAATAAACATAAAATATAAAGGCACAATTCAGTTTGGGATCCAGTCTAGAAAACCTTGGGTCTAAACAAACAATATATTGTTTGTCTTTTTCCTTCTTCTTCTTCTTGCATATCCTTTATTTCAGCCACCGTTGTTTGCGGCGTTCATACGCCATAAAATCAGAAAAAGGATATTCCAGAAACGCTATGTTTTTGTCAAAAAGGAATTCATTCTCTAACAGTTATCAACGCTAGGAGTGCAGCTTACACCCCATTTTGGTGGCAGTCGAAATAAAAACCTAAAGCACAACGCATATGGTTTAGTACTAATTGTTAAAAATAGTGGAACAATAGTACTTCCACACTCATTTTCACAAAATTTTTGTATGCACTTATATTTGCCAATAAAACAGTTTTGTTAAACATAAGGTAAAAATGCTAGCGGTTGTGTCTATTTTACGAGGTGTCTTCAATTGAAACCCATCTTTGCTTTATCAAAAATTTATTCAGCAATGTAGGTGGGTATTTTTCGCACCGGGACTGACGTTGGGAATTTTTACAAAGTAAATGTAGTAAATAACTAAACACTCACCGATAGGGTCTTGAAATAGGTAATGTGTATTCAGCAAGACCAAATTCTCGGCAACTCAGGATTTCGCAACTTCAGACATGTACACGGTGCACTCATAAAGTAAACACACACAGTAACAACCCAATTTCAACAGAAACCAGCAAAGTATGAAACACACAAGCAATAATACATTACTACATCAGCATTGTAATTTCTACATTCCTACTTACAGAGGGTTGGCTGTCCCCCCGTAGGATCCCGCGTTGCTTTTAGTAGCTCACCTTTTGCACCATGACTCTAGTATTTCTCTCACAGGGTGAGGTGTTCTTGACAGAGCCGTCTTTAGTAGATCTTGAGTGATGTACCTAACCTGTAACGGGTATCGGGTAACCGAATGTTACCACCGGGCAATGGATTTCCCCATGTCATTGTGATCACAAAACGACCTCCGGCGGCCGCCGTACGTGCCTCACCGGGAAAAGAGTGTGAGACAGGCTCTCCATAGGCCACTCTGTAAAATGCAATTCAAAGATCACTCGTTGGTCAACCAGGTCGTGTGATTTGGCCCAATCACCGACCCGCCAAGCATTAAGCAGCTTAAAACGGAATCCTGCGCGGGTACACAACCCCCAGGAACCTTGGCGAGCTCACTGGCTCGCCAAGCGTAGGTACCACAGGCCTCAATAATAAGAACACAGTAATTACAATTACTAATAGTACTATCTCAGGAATACTACATAAGCAAAAGCATTATCTATAGCTTCAATCAACAACTACTCATCTCGCTCAATCCCACTACCGTACATGTAGGCGATACATAGGTATATATCACTTCAGTGCATTTATCAACTAAGCCACACACATTTACTGTTAATTCAGTTATACCAAGCGCGCGAACTCCGAACCCATCTGAGAAGCCACCACTTCGGCCGCTTCGGACCCACTACCCTAATTTTCCTAAGTTTTACCTAAAAACTCCTCTCTGCGACGAGTCTCGGGTCTTGGAAACGCATAACCATAAACATAATTTATTACACAAGGGGCTAGCAACGACAATATTTAGAAAACACAACTATACGAGCATACAATAAATGTGAAAGAATTTGTCTAAAAATATTATTCCTACTACAATTTAATTACAAATAATTACTGTCACAGATAAGGCACTTATCCCATCGCTTTACTAACCGACGCGTATACCCTGCTCGTAGAATTATTGTGGCTGCTGATTGAAGAAGTCTTCCACAGCTATCTGTCCTTTAGCGTCCGACTCAGAACGCCGATCTTTAAAATCCTTATTCAGCAGTCCAAAAATATGGATATCGCAAGGCGTTAGATCCGGGCTATAGATAGGGTGAATGCTCTAGAACCCTCCATTTCGTTTGTTGAAGATTTTCTTTTACCACATTAGCAACATGAGGCCTAGCATTGTTGTGCAGCAAAGTGATCCCACGTCTAAGTTTTCCTGGACGTTTCCGTCTTATTGCTTGATGAAGCTTGTTCAAAGCTTCCTTGTACAGATTTTCATTGACATTTACTCCAGGTTCATTAAACTCTATCAACAAGGGTCCTTCATGGTCGGAAAAAAATGTTAACATCATCTTGCCTGCAGGAGGTTGTGCTTTAAACTTCTTCGAAGGTGGTGAAGTTGCATGTTTCAACTGCATCGAAGATAACTTACTGGATGGCTCGTAGTAATGGCTCCAAGTTTCGTCACCAGCAACTATTGACACAAGAAAGTCATCGCCATTTTGCCTATAATCTGTGAGGTGTTGCAGAAATAAGCCCATTCGCAAGCATTTTTGTTCATTGGACAAAAGACGAGGAATCCATTGCGAAAAGAATTTGCTGTAATCCAGTTTACGAACAATACTATGGACAGATCCACCAACAATATCATAAGAAACGTCAATTCAGATTCTAACATCTTATTATATAGGTATGTGTAAGAGGGTCCTTTTCACATCGGGACGGGCGGTGGAAATTTTTACAAACTAAATATAATAAATAACAAACACTCCTCGGCAGGGTCTCGAAATCGGTTATGTGTACTCATTAAGACTAAATTTTCGGGAGCTCAGGATTTGACCGCTTCAGATGTACGCAGTGCACTCATAAAGTAAGTACAAAAACAGTCACAACGCCGTTTCAGCACACACCAGCAAAGCATCGAATACATAGGCAATAACACATTACCACATTAGCATTGCAATTTTTACAGTTCTACCTACACGAGGCCACCCATAAAATTCCGCGTCGCGTTTAGTAACTCACCTTTGGCAGCATGACAGGACCGTCTCTAGTAGTTCTTGTTCAAGCTCGGCTGTCCTTGAAAGGGCCGTCTTTAGTCGATCTTGACTGATGTTAGATGTACCTAACATGTAACGGATACCGGATATCCGAATATTACCACCGAGCAATGGGCCCCCCCATGTCATTGGGACCACCAAACGAGCTCTACCAGTCGTCGTACATGCCTCATGAGGAAAAGAATGAGACATAGGCTCTCCATAGGCCACTCTGCACAATGCAGTGTAGAGATCACTGGCTGGTTAGGCAGGTCGAGGTCGAGTTGACTGATTACGCCCAATCACCGACCCGCCAAGCATTAAGTAGCTTAAAACGGAACCCTGCGCAGGTGCACAAGCCCCAGCCTACCTTGGAGTGCCCTCAAGCCCCCCAATTACAATTATTAACAGTACTACATAGGCTGAAGCATTTTCTACAGCTTCAACCAACAACTACTCATCTCGCTCAACTGCACTACTTTACAGGTAGTTTCTACCACCTTACAGGTAGGCAATATTTTGGTATACACCACTTCAGTGCATTTATCAACTAAGCAACACACATATATTGGTCATTCACTTATACCGAGCGCGCAAACTCTGAACCTGTTTAAGAAAGCACGCCTTCGGCCGCTTCGGACGCATTATCCTAATTTTCCTAAATCTTACCTAAACACCGCTCTGCGATGAGTCTCGGGTCTTGGAAAGGCATAACCATAAACATCATTTACTACACTAGGGGACTGATTAAGCACAATATTTAGAAAACAGCTATACTGACAACTACATGAGCATACAATGAGCTTACAAGAGTTTATCCAAAAATATTATTCCTGCATGTTGTTGTTTGCCGCCGACCTTGTTTTGAACTTTTTGAGTTTCTGTACTTTAGGGAATTTGGGCAAGACTCTTTTGAAGTTGTAGGTGGATTTTGAATTAGGTTGGTGGAATTTCTTGAAGTGTAGATGTCAGACGAAACTCGCTCTTGAGTTTTTGGCCATGCAAATTGTGGGTTGCTTTTAAAAGTGTGGAAAGGAGATTTAAAATTGTACAATATTCATGCTTCGTGGATCATTTAAATCATCCTTGCCCACAGAAGAATTTAGTTAGTTGTCTGCGAGTTATTTTGATGTTTTGAAAAATTCTCATTGGGTCTAGCCCAGATTAATTAAACACTTCACCAGAAAATTGATACGTTAACCGCCGCATGCTATGTGGAGCCTGGTGGGACCGTTTTCCGACCAATCAGCCTATATTTTCACCTATAGTTTTCGGTTTCCACGTGCTGTACGAAGTTGGAGACAATCAGCCACCGAAGGCAAGGTTCGAGCTTCTAGAGAACTTCTGAATACGTTTTAAAAGATGTCTACATGAGCTGCGAGATCAGATGGATGCTATCCGCTGTCGCGTTCTCCATAATCATGTTTAAAAGGCTCCAGGAACAACCGCTCGGCCGAAGGAAGCTCCGACTTTCCATTTTTTTGTTGTTTGTTCTTTACCTTCGTGCGACCATATGCAAGAAGCTCCGGTGTCCGTTCAACCCAGCTAGGCATGTTCCAGACTAAACGGGGAAGCCGATACTGTGTATATTTTATATTTTTAACTTTCTAATATTATCTACTGTTTTCAACAATATTATGCATTAGCGACTGGTGACTTTACCTTCAGTAGGTGCATTCAGCTACATTTGTACCTGTTTTTGACTGCACTCTGATATTTAATTAAGGTTTTGCTGCGTTGCATGCGGCCCTAATTCCCAAACAAAATGTTTTTGTGCTAACCAAATTCAGACCGCTGTCAGTTGTGGCTGTGTCTATTTTCACGGCTACGTGACTATTGTAATTTAGACAATTGGCAATTTAATAGTTGATAAGAAAAAGTCCTTGTATTGTAGGTAAATTATGCTGATTGATTAATAGCGATAAACGATAAGGTTCGGCGCTATCGTTTACATTGTACGCGTTGGTTAAGCTAACTTAACACCAGGCACTGCGTCATCTCACCAGCTTCCGGAAACTCGTATTCGGACTTTCATTATTATTAATTTATCTTTGTGGAATTTTGGATTCGTATATTTTTCGATTAGGGTTACATCCTCTTAATTGCTTTCGTTGTCATATTTCATTCGCCTGGGAACTTTCCCTTGATTTCAGTTTTCTCGTATTATTTTAACCTGTTGTCTAAATAATATAAAACAATATTGTAATTTACTTCAGCATTTTGTATTTTTTGTATTTACCCAATTAATATTGTCACGCCTTTAATCTTTACTACATACAAAAATTGGTTTAATTACAAAAACAACCTCGCAACTCCGCCACTGCTTAAGTAGGTAGAAAATTAACAAGTTGACAGATGCTAGTATCCCGGAAAATCAATCGAAGAAGGAGTAGGTTCAAAACAATTAATTAATTAATAGGCGCCACCGACTTATAATTGTCTAGCATCGTCCGAGGTGGTAAATATTAAGAAGTCGGACCCCAAGATAGATAATCACCTACCTTTATATCTTCCCATCTGTCCTTTACGTAGACTTAAATCCAAATAATTCGTCGTAAAATAAAACACAAGTTGCAACCAAATCTCTGTTTACTTAATAAAACAACAAAACCCAATCACAGTTCGCTACACAACTATATACTAGAGATTCTTAGCGCATTCCATAACTTCGAAGGCCTTCGCGTGACGAATTCATGCGTGATCAAACGATCAAAAACTATCGTCAAGGCGAGAACTCTTACAAACGCAATATCAAACCACTATTGGAGTACCCTGTATATCTGCTTTACGTAAAATTTGAATATGGAATATTACAATAGTATTTCATATGTACACATATCCCCAGTTACAACCCCAATGACACAATTCTGTGACCCCAATCAATTAATAAATTTATTCTTAAATAAGCATAAAGAAATCGTAAACAACAAGACAAGGTTATACCGTTTTTAAAATGCACTTCCCTTGGTCAAGATGTAGCGGCAATCAGCTCGACCGTACACCAGGCTCTCTATCTAGAGACCCAGGCGTTCACTCGGTTCGGAAAAAACCTTCCCAAGGTTACTCGACGATGACAGCGTATCAATTTGAACAATACGTATAAATGTAGAGTTTTTCTAATGCGTCGCCTTAAGTTCTGGAAGTCCAGCCGTTACGTTAGAATTGTAAGGACACTCATAAACAGAGTGTGTGCCACTAATTTGTAACTTAACTGTTTATATTTAGGTCGGTTTATATACAGGGTGTAGAAAGTTGATTTAACCTTATCATTATTATATTTTCTGTTGATTTAATTTTTAATTACAAAGTTGTTCATGAAATTTTTTTATTATGTTACATTTACGAATATAGAGGCTATATATACAGCATTCACTTAACTTTGGTGTTTTATAGTGTTCTTGTTTGTATGTTGAAACCCATTCGTGGTAAGAGTTTACCCTTACTTGGATCCGTTTAGGTAGGTCATAAGAATCGCTGCACGACGATTGGTGCAGGACCGTGGCGCCCTCTTCAGAATTTTGTTGTAGACTCATCCACACCCGTTTCGCAGACGAGTTAGCCGTGGTGAACCCACCGAAACGTTGCAGTGAGTTACCCGTGGGGAATAATTCGATGTTTCACGTCTGTCACAAAAAGTTTTGTCTTCTGTCCCCTCGTTACCCCTATGGGGTGACGATTATTGTGAAGATTTTTTATAAGAATATGTCTTCAGAAAAAATATAAATATCGAAAATCTACAGGATGCTCATTTTCCATTTCATTTCTATCCGGAAAACAGATTTTCGTAAATGCCATTAGATGAAGTAATTAATTAACAATTATTTATATTTTATAACATACGATATTTATTTCGACGTCTAGCAAACTGACAGATGACAGCTTGTAATTAATAGCTTCTCCTTTAACACTACTCAAGAAATGTAAATCCAAGCTACACTTCAACTTGAGAATTAATGTGATAACCCCAGGGGCATCACAGTGGTGACGACACCACTCAACACCGAGCATGTTGCACTCCCCAGCGACGTAAAATTATACCGAATTTGGAAATCGCTCGATTAGGTGCTCACTAGAGGGTAAGCGTTGTAAATATACGTTTAACCTTAATTTTGGAGTACTTGATTATGCACAGCATTGTCAAGCGCGTGGGTTCAATGAGAACAAATGAAGCTCCTGTACGATATTAAACCCGCGTATCCTTTATCTTATTTCTCCGGTATCAAACGAGCATCAATGTACAGAAAGCTGAAAATGTATAAAAGAAAGTAAGAAACCGCGAAATACATTATTCAAGGCAAAGTCTGTTTGGATGGAAGACAAATTACGTTACTGATGGATTTAAAAGCAGATGCTTCGTTGACTCGTAACCATAACAAGGACTTACACTGTAAAGTATGATATTCAGTTTTAATAATTTCTTCTTTCCTAGACTACAGTCAGACAGTGTAGACATCATTGAATTAGTGACACAAAAATTCGTTTAGACTTGCTTTGTGCTACTCATATACTCAGGAAATTTATAAAGATTTTACCAATATCTGCGAATGTATCAAATATTTCCAAAATGTGTACATGAATGAATCTGCAGTACTTGAAGAGTGCAGATTATTATAAAAATGACAATATTTATTCTAAATAAGAATTTCATTGAATGGCTGTATTAAAACAATGCACTGAACATAGCGCACTATTTTATTTACATTGAATACACATCTGTAGAACTTAATAAACAGAATGATAGCATGGGACAAAACGTGAATGCATTTATATATTCATACATATTTCTTGCATACAGAATTAAAGTTCTGCGTAGTTTATGTATATGTTTAAACCACATAGCTGAACATGAAAGTACTCTATAAATGTCATCTTATCCCCAATTGTGCAATCAAGCCTAGAGTCTGTTCTTAAACTATTATTATGCAGTAAATCCCCGAAAAGAATGAATAGATATAGGTTGGGACCGATTTTCTTACAATGTGGTCATTTCCGTTACGTTTTCCATGATTATATGTTCTTTGATGCTTGATTTTCGAGATTTGTAACGAAGTTTCCTGGAAGCAACCGTTTCAGCCTCTGATATTTAAATGTTAGGTCGCTTTAGTTCCTGAAATAGGCGTCTGTAGTAGTGCAAGTGGAGTTCTAAATTGTTTTCCCCCACGCACTGATCATCACGTTCGGTCACACTCCGAAGGAGACGCGTATTGAAAACGAACCAGTATATATACAGAATCCTAGCATGAATATGGTACCTTAGAATCAAGCTCCATCGGAGAAAGAAGGCCGAACACAACTATGAGTCAAAGACTTCAGCGAGGAAGTCAGCCGAGAATAGAATTACCAGTCCGCCAGGGAAAGAAGCGAACCGAAGTTGAGCCGCCGAAATTTTCTCAGCCCGTTGGAGAATTCCATAAAATCCGCGTACCTGTACAGTGTCGCATTTATTCATTTAGTGGAACGCTTCGCCGTGGGGTTACCTTAATTGATATCCAGCAGATTATGGCAGTTAGTGTCAATCATATTAACACACCAGTGAAATAAGAGATTGCAGGTCTTATAACCCGAAACTTTTAAATGCATTTATCGTCGAGATTACGAAGCCAAGAACGTTTTTCCCAGCACATTTGTTTCTAGCGACCCGTGGGTTATCTCCGTCCGTGCATTGAACTAGAAAAGACACGCTGCCCAGGCTGATTAATTTAACCAGTACACGTACCAGGTGACAAGTTAATCTAATAACTGTGTGAACACTGAAAATATTCAGATAAGTGTTTTCGGGATACATTCTGTTAAACGCATTTAAACTAACTGCCAGGTAACAAGCATTTTTGTTTGTTTATACAAATACAGAGTACACCGTGCACGCGGCCTACAGCTGGAACGTAACCTTTGCCGTCCATTTAACTGAACTTCCGATTCCATCCAGGGGCGTACCGACCAGGATTTTGCAGACATTGTTATTTTCTTTATAACCTCAAAATCAAATATATTTTTGCCATTATTGTAACATTTAAATATAATAAATCCTGTTATCACCATTACAGTCTCTCCGCATGTTATTACGAACTTCTGCCTCTGAGCTAAAACCAGGCAGCCGTCCCTACGTGGGCGGAACGTTACAGACTGCAGACTGGTGTTGAGTTGTATTTGTGAATGTAATAGCTTTTGAAGCTTTTGCCATTCCTATTTGCCGTTTCTTATTTGCAAACAGACTTTTTTTAAGTGGTGATATGTGTTCTACATCTATAAGCAAATATGTTTCGTGGAAATTTGAACATTGCCTGTGTGGATTTTATAATGCTGATTTGTTCTAAAGTGCTAACAACAGATTTGAATGTGTTTAATAATCCATTTAATTTAATTTAAAAAATAGGTAATGTTAATAAATTTACATATTCGTTCCTTTTATATGCATCGGTTTATATGGTTATGCGACATATCAATGTGTAGAATTGCGTATAGAATATGTAAATTTATCGAAAGTGTTTGCTATTTTAAGTATAAAAAGGTTGTTTGTATAAATTTAGGTTTGGTTAAGTTTTGCGTAATTGCGTAATTGTGTTGTAATTTCTGATTGGCTGAAGAAAATCAAGGGATGCGTCACAAATGTAAGCTAAAAGCGTTTCTCTTTCAATTTTTTCAAATTTGTATTAGTTTTGACTACCGGCACATAATTTTAGAAATGTTGTCATTTTTGATGGCCAATTTCCGTTAAGCCTCCAGGTCGGAAGTATGTTCGTCAAGCTACTCCATATAGAAATTCTAATCTATTTTAAATTTATAGTGATTTCCAATTCCAACCAGTTATTAACTGTTGGTGAATCAGCGATATTCTGCTCCTGTGGACGAAATAGTGTTTTTTTCCTTCAAAACGTATTTTTAAGATTGGATTGAGAACTCTGCATACGTGGCATCGGTATATGTCATTTGCTTTTCGGCCACGATTGTTCCGTCGTGGTGAATGTGAATGTCAAAACTTGAAACGTCCAATTTTCTATCATTGCAAGGAAAGTTTAGTACGTTTGAAATATATAACTTCAACGGAAATAATTATTATACATCTAAAGTGAATTTAAAGTGCTTATGGGAAATTATTTACGGGGATATCCAAAGGCTTGGAACCGCACCCTGCTGTCTCTTTGAGGCAGTTAGTGCCCTGGCGCATTAACCCAAGAGAACCGACAGTTTTATGTATTCTCCGAGGTATCAGGATAGTAGCGTGTTAGCGTATGTTTCGGCCACGCGTCCATGTGGCGACCATGCAGATCGTTGCATAATTTTGAATACTGTTTGACCAGTTTCTATTGAACCGACATTTAGCTTAAAATCTCAAATCCAATTTATATACTTTCATATACGTTCGAATCGGGTCCTCAAACTATAATACGCGTACCACTAGTGGTAGCGGGCAGGCCTCCAGCTGGTACACGAGCTGTGACAAGGATCGCCACTCGCGCTACTCGCTATAGTGGCACTAAACACCTAAAGAAAATATTTAATAATTTATTTTAAAATGTTAAGAGTGAAAACTAACCAAGAAATAAAAACTACGGACGTGATAATACGGCTAACAGGTTTATTTACCAAAATGTTGTAATTATTATGATTAATGTAGAGTTGTAAATAATATTAGTAACTATTCTATATTCTGCTTATTCGGCAAAGTTTC
>JABXWE010014960.1:0-37825 GCA_014611495.1 Limonius californicus | reverse complement strand
TGCGTAACACTCAGGTTGAGAGCTGGAATCAGACTTCCGTCTTTTTCCGCGCACTTGACAGTGTGTTCGGGTTAATGCTGCGTTTACAGATATATAAATAACGTCGCTCATATAGGGTGCCTTTAATAAAGCGACCGAATGTCATACACGATTTCAACAATACCAAAATGGTGTTCTTTTCATTTTAGAGAAACAAAAGTCGAACAGTGCCAAGTCAGGGCTGTAGCACGGAACAAGGCATAAATGAAGTATCCATAATTTTTAGTATTATAAAATATTTTTATTATAAACACGCGAAAACTCAACGAAAACTTCAATGCATCATTTACGCACCAGCACGGAAGTATACGGAATACTCTCGAGAAGGCGTGGTTCAATTTAAATATTTGGCGACTGCGCATTGAAATTCAAACACCCCCAAAAGCTCTAGTATCGCTTCTGGTTCTTGCTCCGTGGCTGTAGAGCAGGTAAGGAAGAATAGGGATGTTTTCCAGTGCCAAAAGCTCCCTTACAGCAAACGATGTGTGACTTGGCGCATTGTCATGGTGGAGGAGCCACGTTATGGCAATACGAGGGTGCACTCGCAAAACCCTTCTCCTCAAACGCTCCAAGATCTATAGGTACAAAAGGCACTCCTCTGCATTTTCGTCCGTGATGAGAGCGAAAAACAAGGGTGCACTTTTGAACAACTCGGGGTTAAGTGAGGATGGCCCGGCTGATCCACTTTTCTCACGCAATCCTCACAGGGAGCATAAACAATCATTATCAATACTTATGATACCTCGTATTGTACCTACTGCTCGTGAAGTGGTATCAAACGATAGGAGTTTAGTTAGTATTTGAAGAAAACGCACCTCGTGATCATATAATATATAGGTATGCTGATTAGAACTCTTTAGTGATAATGCAAACAATAGCAATAATTCTATCGCGTCATTTCTTCGAGATATTCGAGTAAAAATTGTTGATTACTAATCTTGTATTCGATTGGTTTGATATTATCCCTAGTTTAATGTATAATACCAGTGCGAATTGCTGAAAGCGTATTTGACAATGACTTTTAGCTTTTAGCATTATAGCTCCACATGTCACATTTCTCTATTCTTTATTATTTTGATTAATTTACCTAAAACCACTTTTAAATCAACTTTTTCCTGCTCACTTAATGTTCATCAACAACGTACTGCTATGCTCATGCGCCATTAAATATTTAACTACCTCGTATAAAGTGAAGCTCCACACGAAGAAGCTTAGCCCTAATGGTTTGAGTAGTGTCAAGTCTAGTCTACCACTGAGGATGGCCTTTCAAGAACACTTTCTGTTCAGACTGTAATCTGTTTCTTAGTGTGTATACTAATATTTTTATTCGTAGATTGTGTAATTAAACTTGTAATTTGTCGTTTAATCATGTGTAGATACTAACTTGAAATAGTACTGTTTAAGAAAACGAGTCTCAGCAAAACCCTATGCGGATTGACAACGTTTTCGAGACAAAAGTTGTAGTAAGCATGATATATTTTTGATTTAAATAAATGTATTAAGGGTTGGGACTTTACTGCAGATTTTAGTCATGTTGAAGAAAGTAATCCTATAATATTAAGAAGTAGTTTCGTTGATAATAATCTTGCAACGGCTATTATTCAGTAGATTTCTTGTAATATTTTAATAATTTGAAATAAACCAAACAATACTGCAACTACGAATTCATAAAGATTATTTAGCGACTGGAGTGATTTCTGGTGGTATTATTGCAATTGGAATAATTCACAACAATATAAATATTTTGGCATTTGTTTGTAAAAGAGCAATAGCAGTTAGGAGTAGCGAGAGATGAGGTTTCTAAAACGGAATGTCTCTGAACCTTTTCTGAAGCATTGCAGAAAATCGAGATCCGGTGGTGTTTGATAACTATTTTTACTTAAAACCAAAAGGATTTTCAGCGTAGTTAAATATTCTTGAGATTAGAGCAACATAGTACAGAAATGTTTTCTACATTTCTATCGTTCTTAAAATGTATAGGTATACTTTATGACATTTTATGAAATACTTTAGAAAATGGAAATTCAACAGAAACTTGAATGTCAATATTTAAAAAGCATATGTGCACAGCGTTCCTGTTTTGTTTTTGAAACTAATATAACCAGTACTGCGGAATAAGTTTGAAGAAGTGCCTTTACTACGGTAATACTTTACTTACTTTACGTTAATATTTTTAAATACTTTTTAACATGATTTATAGAATGTATTTGCAACTCTAATTTCTTATTTTATAAAACAGAGAAGATTGAGAAAGGTCCTAGTTGTTTCTGGTATTATTTTTTTGAAAGAGCAGCTTTACTGCAGAGAAGTTACACAACAGTGCTATTCAGAAGGTATATTGGTTAATATTATTTGAAATGGTGTCGAGAATGAAAAATCTTACCTAATCATTGTTTCTTAGAAGTGCAACTTTAGGAAGAGCACTTACGTTACAGATATATTAAATATACATATTTTAGAATATTTTTTGATACAGTTTATAGAACGGTGATGGAACCGGAATTTTATTGTTAGGAGGCTACTAAAGTGACTGAAAGTAAGCTAAAATAAGAGTTTTCTGTTGTCACCGTAGCTACGCCAATAAGCAACCTTTCAACATGCTGTTTTTTTAACTAGTAAATAAAATATACAAGAACTAAATAAAGTAAAAAAGTTAGGTACTTAACATATAATAATAATAAACAATCGATATGCAGAGCATTTTAATCAGCTGCTGAATGCAAATGGAAATAATGAAGAAAGCGGCGCACCGGAGGACGAAAACATAAGTATCGAAGAAGAAAATGAACCACCACCCACATTGGAAGAAACCCCACAAGCAGTTAGAAAACTTAATGATAATAAATCGCCAGTAATAGATGGAATCCCAGGAGAGATCTATATCTATAAGTGTGTAGGAGAGGATCTAATTTATTAAATACAACAACCGATGATCGAAAATCGATCGAAATGTCGAAAACTCTCTCGGGAGTTATCAATGTGATCCGAAGTAACAAGTCCACGTTCGAACAAATATTCTCTTTGAGACAAATAATTGAAAAAACCACTGAATACAGCATTAATACATACCACATGTTCGTGTACTTTAAGGCGGCATACGATAGTATAATTAGGGACAAGATGTATATCGCCATGACCGAAATGGAGGTACCATAAAAGCTTATAAAGCTTGTCAAAACATCACTAGCAAAAGTTCAATGCATGGTTAAGATACAGAATGATGTTTCAGAGCAGTTCCAGACTTTTAAAGGCTTAAGACAAGGCGATGCACTGGCATGCCTACTTTGTAATATAGCCTTAGAGAAGGTAGTGCGCGACTCCCAAATCAATACCACAGGAACAATATACAACAGATCCATTGCAGCTTCTAGCCTATGCGGACGACATAGATATAATAACGAGAGGAATAATAAACCACAAAGAAGCTTTTGTTAGTTTGGAACAAGTCGCCAGCATCATGGGACTCTTAGGTTTTTCGTGGTGTTGCTGGGTAATATAGATATTGTTATATTCATTTAAGAATTTGCCGCTTCATTTGAATTGGTCACAATCTAATGGCCGCTCCATAGAACTTAAAAACGCAATTTTAATGGCAATTTTGTGTTGACTACAGTTTGTTAGTATTTTTCCGTTCAGAAATTAATTTATGATCAAACCCGTCTCAAAGTTTTCTTTCTTTGTGAACCATATTTGCCGAGCTAGAAAACACTTCTAAGAATTCCCCTTTTGCTGCGTTAGCGTTCCAATATAGCTTCCCGAAGGTTTTCTCGAAAGTTGCACGCGAGGACTTCTTCTAGAACCAAATTAGGCTTAGGCGACGTTTGTTTGGGAACGCGGGGAAGAAGTCAGTAGGCAACAAGCTTGGATCCGAGGCGAACGTTCCTGAAGGGCGGGTTATTCGCGGCACCTGTTAAATTGAGTTTATCGTACCGAATATTGCTATAGGCAATTAGTATCATTTCGACGAAGTCGGATCTAAATAAGTTTTAACAGTGGCAGCCTGGTTATAGAACAATCAAGTGTGGTTGTTTTTTTTTCTTCGATATATTCGGATAAAAGCGTTTGAACCCGTGAAAATGTGATTGTTGGTCTGTTGGTGATACAAGCATTTGAAATTCCTGTTGCCCTCAACGTCGACTGTCCCCGTTGGAAATAATTCAACTGATCCTGTTGGGAATAATCTGCTTCCCCAGGAGCGTACCTACCAACGTTTCGTCCCACGGTTTCCTGAAGTCTTCTACCTTTTTCCCGGACCGGAAAAATACCCTTCGGACTGCACCCGCATCTGGAAATCAACCCCCGGAATTGTGCCTGCCACCACCGGAATTCAAGGTAAAGAACCAGTTTTTGGTGTAGTGTAAAAAGAAACCTTTTTTTCTCGCGCAAACTAGCAAGATTCCACGTTTTTGAACTTGTTTTATGCAACCTAAAAGCGATCTTCAGTCGCCATTTGTTTATTGTTAATTGTAAAAAGATATTTACACTGTATTTTTCCTGTAAACTCTACGCCATTGGCCACATAGATTTATTGAAATATCCTAAACATCGTGCGTCAACCGCGGCGAGTTTTGTTTTCTTGGACGTTCAATTATCATTTGTAAAACCATAAAAATGCCATTGACTGTTTTTTTTTTTGTATCGCGATTTCAATAATTTCATTATAAGTGTTTTAAAATTTACTGCTTCTTTTATTATTGTGTACTCTGTATTTGTATGTGCATGAATTTTGCAAGCTTCATATATATATATATATATATATATAGGAGGAGGCACAATAAAGGTGAGTTCCATTCCCGTAAGCTGTTGGCCTCTCGGCCTTCCACGAGGACCTACAATTAGCTGGATTTGGAAGGTGGCGCTCACTAATTTTGACCTACCCTGTACACAACTAGGAAGATTTCCTCCCGTAAGCTATTTTAACGAACTCCGTCTACTCCTCTGAGCTAAGCTGTAGGCCTTTTTCCACCTATTCGGTTACGGGTCATCGGAAAACCTCGATTGGCCCGTAACAATGTATGCTGGGATAGTATAGTATAGTAGTATTTTTTACTAAAAACAAACTATTATTCTTGTTTGTTTCCTACCGATTTTAAACTGGAACCCGTTTCAAAATCTTTTACCGAAACAGCGTTCCGGCTTATTTTCACCCCTCGTGTATACCTATGTGAAGAATTATTTTAAGTTTTAAATACTAATATGACTTTATACAGGGTGGGATTAACATTTAACATCTATAATAAATACGTCATTATAACAAACAATCCCATGGTCATATAAGTTTGACGCCATCGCTGTACATAGTTTAATAAAAACTTCAAAAATGATGCCATTTTAGATGTCTCATTTTCTAGGGATGAAGTACAGTTCCACCATAGTCTCTACGTAAACCCTTAAACTATCGTTTGTAGTCAACCGACTTCTTACATCCTCTTGCAATTTGGATTACAATGTCATGAAGCATAATATTTACTAATGTTTTTTAAAGAGAACGTTTGTCAATTATCTTAACCAAGACGAACTTCAGGTTGGGTTCTTCCAACAAAATGGGACAACACACAGCAGGTGCAACGTTGAATTTTTAGTGTTGTCGTTGAATAGTCAATAATCAACTACACTTGAACAAAAGTTTTATTAACACTATCTTTAATATTAATTTAACCAATACAGTAAATAACGAAAAAGGTATGTGAAATGGGAACTGAGAAAGATTTTTAACGCGCGGCATGAGGATACACGAAGTACTGACAGAACTGCTGTTTTTGTTTTCCAAGCTTGCTACAACGTAGTTGCGTTGCTACGCAACTGCACGTTCTTAGTTGCTGCAGTGGCAGGAATTTTAGGAACCGAATTCCTAACCGCTACATCACCCCCTTGCCAGTGATAACGACATCTTTTACGTTCGGAAGTAATCCGGAAAACGGATATGACGTCCGCTGCGCGTGACTGTTCCGGACGTGCCCGGTTGATTTTGGGTTGACGTGCCTGGTTGATTTTGAGTTGACGTGCCTGGTTGATTTTGAGTTGACGTATCTGTTTGCTCTTGGTCCTGGATTATGAAAGCCGGTTCTAGTCGGTCAATCGTGACCGTTTCGTGTTTGCCTCGTATGTCCAAAACAAAAGACTTGTCGTTGCGAGCAAGGACTTTGTATGGACCGTCGTATGGTTGCTGTAGCGGCCGGCGAACTGCGTCATGTCGTACAAAGACATATGTACATGTACCCAAATCTTTAAAAACAAACGTGGATCGGTTACCATGGCGTGTTACTGGACTTGGTCGTAGTAGGCGAACTCGTTGACGGAGCTGGGCTACAAAATCGGAAGTATTTGCTTGCGGTTCTGAAACAAAAAATTCTCCCGGTAGGCGAATGTTGCCTCCGTACGTTAGTTCTGCTGCGGTTGCCCCTAAATCTTCTTTGAATGCTGTTCGAATACCAAGCAGAACTGCGGGAAGAATTTCGGCCCAGTGCTGGTCTTCATAGCATTTGATGGCGGCTTTAAGTTGCCTGTGGAAACGTTCCACCATGCCGTTCGCGGCTGGGTGGTAAGCCGTTGTCCTGAAATGGGCAGTACCTGTTAATTGGGTTAATTCCTTAAATAAAAAGGACTCGAATTGGCGGCCTCGGTCTGTCGTGACTTCAGCTGGAACACCGAAACGTGCGATCCATCCGCTGAAGAAGGCTCTGGCTACCGTCTCCGCCGTGATATCTTCGATTGGAATAGCTTCGGGCCAACGCTTGAATCGATCGATGCACGTTAGGCAATACTTGAAACCAAGGGACTGCGGGAGAGGTCCGACGATATCTATATGTACGTGCTGGAACCTCGCATCTGGTACCCTGAAGTTGCCTATGGGGGCCGAAACGTGGCGAGTGACCTTTGAACGTTGACAGGGGATGCAACTACGCGTCCACTCTCTACAGTCTTTGTTCATGTCGGGCCACACGAAACGTTGCGTAATTAGCTTTGTCGTTGCTCGCACACCTGGGTGTGCTAGGGCGTGCAAGGAGTTGAAAACTTGGCGGCGGAATGGTTTACATACGAACGGTCGAGCTGTCGGCGTCGAAACGTCGCAATAAAGGTCTGCATTAACCGAAGGAAGGTGAATCTTTTTCAGTTGTAACGATGAGTTATTAGGCTGTAAAAAAGTTTTGAGTTCCTCGTCGGTTCGTTGCGTTTCTGCCAGCTTCAGGTAGTCGATGGTTGTAGAAATTTCTTCAACACGTGACAAGGCATCGGCAACTACATTGTCTTTACCGGAAATGTGGCGGATGTCCGTGGTAAATTGGCTGATGAAATCGAGGTGACGAAACTGTCGCGGCGAACTTTTCTCTGGTTTCTGTTGAAACGCGAAAGTAATGGGTTTATGGTCCGTAAAAACTACAAATTGGTGTCCCTCTACGGCAAAACGAAAACGTTTGATTGCTGCGTAAATGGATAATAACTCGCGATCGTATGCACTATATTTACGTTGAGCTGCTGTAAAACTTTGTGTAAAAAACGCGAGCGGTTGCCACTCTTTGTTAATGTATTGCTGGAGAACCGCACCCATCGAATTATCTGATGCGTCCACGGTTATTGAAAGTTGCGCTCCTGGGACCGGATGTGTAAGCATTGTGGTGTCTGCCAGGGCCTTCTTCATTTCCATAAACGCGTTTTCGGATTCCGTGGTCCAACACAAGTCGGCGTCGCTTCGGGGTTTTCGAGTTTTTAGGAGTTCGTTTAGCGGTTGTTGTATCGCTGCTGCGTTTGGAATGAATCTGCGGTAAAAATTCACCATGCCGAGAAAACGTCGCAGTTGTTTCACAGTTTTCGGTTGCGGGAAATTTGTAATTGCATCCACTTTCTCCGGAAGTGGCGTGATTCCTCTGGTATTTACGGAGTACCCTAAAAACTTTATTTGGGATGCGCCAAAGACGCATTTGACAGGATTGATGACAATGCCGTGTTGGTCCAGTCGTGAGAAAAGCTGTTCCAAATGTTGGAGATGCTGCTGTTCGTTCTCGGACGCGATAAAAATGTCATCTAAATAAGCGTAACAGTAATCTAAACCTCGGAGTACGTTATCCATAAATCTCTGGAAGGTTTGGGCTGCGTTCCTTAACCCGAAGGGAGTGACTGTAAATTCGAACAAACCGAATGGCGTGGTTATGGCAGTTTTCGGAATGTCTTCCGGCGCGACGGGAATCTGATGATAGGCGCGAACAAGGTCGATTGTTGAAAAAATTGATTTACCGTTTAAAATGTGGGTAAAATCTTCAATGTGCGGTAAAGGATACCGGTCCGGCACGGTTCGCGCGTTTAAAGCACGGTAATCTCCGCACGGACGTAAACCTTCGTTTTTCTTGGGCACTAAATGTAATGCTGATGCCCATTCGCTCTTTGATGGTCGGATGATTCCTTGTTGTAGCATAATTTCAAATTCCGCTTTGGCAGCTTTGAAACGGTCTTGCGGTAGCCTTCGCGGTTTGCAGTATGCAGGTGGACCAGGAGTCGTTTTGATGTGATGCATTACATCGTGTTTGATTGTAGGCTGGACCCCCGCGGGTCGCGTAATTGCTGGAAACCGTGCTAACAACTTATGAAATGGTGAATTTCCTATAATTGTTTTAATTGCACTGAATGTTGTGTCCGGTGTTAAACGCCCGATTGCACATAATGATGTCACAGAATCAACTAGTCGGCGATTTCGAATGTCCACTAGTAGCCCATAAAAACTTAGAAAATCGGCACCCACGATAGGTTTATCGACGTCGGCCACTATAAATCTCCACGAAAAATCGCGGCGTAAACCAAAATTTAGACCTAATGAAATTGGACCATAAGTTGCGATAGTTGTACCGTTTGCTGCGAACATTTCATATGTTGATTTGTTTAACCGGTAGTTGACAGAGTTCGCGGAAAAACACTAACATCGGCGCCCGTATCGATTAGAAAATTTAGTTTAGAAGCCTTGTCTGTAACGAAAAGTCGGCCGGTTACTGCTGTGCCGTCATTTACAGCCGAGGTTAATGACGGTGGTTTTCGTTTCCCGCCTGGAAATTACACGGTGGGTTGCACTTTTTTGCAGCCAAACCGAATACTCGATGGTACCAGCATTTGCCCTGGTTTTCGGAAGTGTTGGCACCGTAGCGTTGTCTGGAACGGGATCCATTTCTGTGGCGTCTCTGAAAACGGTGGCGCGTCCGCCCGTGTGACATTTCTTCGACGCGTGCTGTCAGCTGTTTGATTTGCTCGGTTAAAGTTGCGATTTCCGGCGATTGCGATGACGTCACGTTGGCAACCTGCTGTCTCGGGCTGCTCCGTTGCGTCGCTTCCTGACGTCGAATTTTCGGTCGACGGCGTCGAATTATCGGTCGGCGGCGGCATGCTGTGAGGGTAACTTTTGTTAAAGAAAAACACTTTACACGAGAGTTCAACCTTTGTTTTGATTTCGTTGAAAACGAATTAATTAGATCACGTCGGGGTCACCACTTTAGTGTTGTTGTTGGATAGTCAATAATCAACTACACTTGAATAAAACTTTCATTAACACTAACTTGAATATTAATTAACAAATACAGTATATAACGAAACAGGTAATCAAATGGAAACTCAGAAATATTCCTAACGCGCGGCATGAGGATACACGAAGTACTGTTTTGAACTGCCGTTTTTGTACCCCAAGGTTTCTACCCTTCTTGGCCAGCGGACCTGATGTCATCCGATGGAATGTTGTTCTTTTGTTGCAAACTACTAGAAGGTAGTTGCGTTGCTACGCAACTGCACGTTCTTAGTTATTGCAGCGGCAGGAATTTTAGGAACCGAATTCCTAACCGCTACACCTTATTTATGTACTTTTTAATTCTCTTTCAGAAAATAAAAGAAAACTGCATAATTTTTCACTAATAACAAAGTTAGAGCTAATATAATATTTGAGTGGTAGGTTAAGTGCCTCTTAAAGTTAAGTCTGGTTTATGAAAATGCTGCTGCCACTTTACTACGTAATGGTAAGGATGTGTACCAAATTTGAAAGAAATATCTTTAGATTTGTGGAAATTACAATAAAAAGAAAAAATAAAAAATTGAACTTTAAGGCCCTATAACTTCTGAAGGAAGGACTTTCTGCCTAAGGTATATTAGGTTTAATCGGTTTATTTTAACCTAAAGAATCTATGACGCTGGCCCATTGTTTCTGAGACACCCTGTATACGGAATATAACCTTTTTAGGTTCTAATTAATTAACAGTATTTTTCAACCTTCTTTCATGTCTGCTGTATTTTTTAGTATTAGTTTTTGTGGCGCCCCCAGTACCACTCTTGCAATTCTTATGTTGTGAGACGCTGATAGAAAACATAAAAAACAAACAAAACTAATAATTTACTTCCAATTTTTAAATACTCATACAAATTGAAATACGTTATCAAATATTTGAAAATTGTATACAGCTGTGGAGATTTTTTGTTTTCGGTGCTATATTACAAAAGTGAACCCACTCCTCTCATACATGTTGCCAAATGTACATGTATATGTGTGTATTCTCTGTGTACAGATTGCAGACACAACTCAATGTCAACTCATTATTACCAATGCAACGAATTCACAACAATGCCCAGACCCAGTCCATTCAGCTAATCGCGTCTTCTTTATAATTAAGTTTCTTCTTTGTTTTATTGATGCACTAACAAACGGCCTATTATTATTTTCCACTATTGTAAATCTGGCATCACTGGCCAAACCGTTGAATAGTATCGGCCTTTCAAGAACCTTCGCGATTACACCACGGGAAGTCTTGAATGTTCTGGAAATGTTTCTGTGAATATATATATAAGGCTTGCAATGGCAAGACGGCAGTAACACTGCGACAGTGATCAACCGTAAGAAATCGATGGTAGGCTTTATTTTTGTCTTTCTTCTTCTTCTGTTATGCTTTGATTTACGTCAGAACGCTCAATTTCTTCGTCACTAAGACAAAAAAAACCATAGATAACTTAAAATGTATTCTTGTTCGCCTTTTTGTTGTAAATGATACGCTTATTTACTACACATTCAGAGCTGGATAGTTTTGATCTTGCGACGTGGATTGCTAACTGTCGCGCCTTGGGTCTTCCATTTCTAGAGCCTTTTGCCATCCTGTTGTCTTCCATTCTGTTGATGTGCTCATTCCACTGTCTTCGGCGTTTTCTGAGCCATAGTACTACATCGTCTATTTTGTACTGCTGCCTTTCATACAAGTTTCTTTTCCTATGGAGTAGTGTGTTGCCTGTTATCATTATTAATGTTTTCATCTCGGTCGTTATTAGGAGCCTTTTAATTGTTGCTGTGTCCACTCTTGTCTCTCCTGGGTATGTCATAATCCGTCGTAGATATGTTTCGTATATTATTGTTTTGTATTCTTCTGCTATGTTGGTATTCTTCCATATGGAGTGTTTAGGTGTACTAATATAACTGCTGCTTTATTGACTTGTTGTTTTATGGTGTTTGTTAGTTCTCCACAACTTGATATTCGTCTGAATAAATAATTGAAGGACATAACTTGTTCTATGGTACTATCTACAGTCACTTTACATTCGCTATGATAATGCACTAGGGTTAGTTTGTCAAGCATGTTATCTCAGTTTCAGGAGGTTTTCTTCTGATTGGCCAACAAGAGCGGAGCCATCCGCGTAGCAGGATATTTTTATTAAGCCATTTTCTACTCTGTAGCCGCCAAGTTTTGGTTTTAGGGCATGGTTTTATCCATTACGAGATTAAAGAGCAGAGGGCTGAGGCTGCCTCCCTGGTGGATACCAATTGGCGCCGGTATTTATTTTGTAAGTTTGTTCGTTACTCTTACTTTGGTGGTATTTTTTGTGTTCAGACTTTCTATGTATCTCATATGTTCGTGTGGTGCTGCCCCTCTAATAAATATTTATGACGTCCGATAGCTGTATTCAGCCAAACGCTGCCGTTAGACCAATAAAGCAAATGACGTTTTGTAATCTAGCTACTTTTCTACTATTTCACAGTATGCAGATAACGTTCTGGCTCTGTTCTTTCGAAAGCCATGCTGTCTTTCGTTAATTGGAATGTTGTCTCTTGTTTCCTCTGCTAATACAAGGGTGAAATGTTTCATTGCAGAGCTTAATATGCTATATTCTCCTGTAGTTTGAAGGATCCTTTTTGACACCTTTTTTGACTAAAGACATTGTAAAGCTATATAGCCATGCTGGTGGTGCTTTGTTGTGTTTTACGAAGTTATTAAAGAACTTCCTAAGTTCTTGGGATAAGGTATCACCTCCATATTTTATGAGTTCATTGGCGATATCGTTTACGCCTAGTGATTTCCTGATCTTGAGTTTCCCTATGGCAGTTTTCATTCGATCTTCTGATATTATACTAGCTGGTTGGTTATCCACATTTTCATCTCTTTGTCCGTTTTTTCCCGAGGTATTTTCGGGGTAGTTTCCGGACTGTGCATAGAGTTCTTTAAAGTACGTAATCCATACTACTTCACTTATAGCTTTATTTGGATGCTTTCATTTACTACTTCCTTCATGCCTCGTTCCAAATTTGTTTTTATGTTGATACATGTCATGTCCTATTTCCTTACTGAACCTTCCCCAGTATTATCTTTTAATTTCTCTGATTCTGCTGTTTACTAGGTTACTCATTTCTATGTAGTGTGCATGTTCTTTGGTTGTTTGTTTATATCGGTACTTTAAGTTTCCTCTCTCTATTCTCTCTGCAATTGCTTTTACATTTTCTGCAAACCAAGGTTTGCAGTGTGGTTTGTTCCTCTTCTTCTTCTTCTTCTAAAATTTATTAAATTTAAATGTAATTGGGAAATAATAATTATGACTCCAGAACGAATCAAATTAATTTGTTAATTATTGCTTAACCTATACGTCTCCACCATATAAAGTAAATCGTTTTACTATTTTTAAAAACTTTGTATTAGGCTTCGCCTACAAAACAGTTTGGTCGAGGATATTATAACAAAGTAAACAAACAATTATTTAGAGAAAGCTTTTGCGAATATCAGTATTAATCACTGCAGTAGCAAGCATATAGTTCTTATGGTGAGCATTTTTCAGGTTCGGATTATCGCTTTATTTGCATACCACAAACAGAACGCATTTATTTCTTGTTAATTGCTCGCAGATTCATATTTCCGACAAAGACGTATGTCATGGTGACATCTGCGAACGAAACACCACCAACACCGTACGAGTGACGTATTCTATCGGCTGACATGTTTAGTAGAAAGAAACAGAGATACTTGAATAGTGTTGCACTATAGCATCCGAACTTCATTACTTAAATCTGTTTCCAGCAGTATTTAAAATGTTTTGGAGGTTAATATGTCAATATTGTATTTCCGAAAATTACCTGTAAGAGTTTTTATTTATAATGTTGTTTATTGTTAATGTTTATTTTATACACTTTCAGAACCCTTGTTTTTGCTGGGAAATAGTTCTGTAGATATCCCGATTTATTTTGGTTTGTGGAAATTGGTATTAAGATGTTAATGATAAGTTAATAGCATTTTTGTTATATAGCCATTGGAAGGTAATTACAGTTACTGGAATGTATAATAGAATATTGACATATAAACCTCCAAAACTTTTTAAATACTGCTGGAAACAGATTGAAGTAGCGACGTTTGGTTGCATAAGCGCAACATTCATTAAGTATCTCTGTTTCTTTCTACTAAACGTGTCAGTCGACAGAATACGTCACACGTACAGTGTTGGTATTGTTTTGTTCGCATGTTACTATGACATACGTCTTTGTTGGAAATATGAATCTGCGAGCAACTATCAAAGACAGAAATGCGTTCAATTTGTGGTATGCATATAAAGCCCTAGTCCGAAAGTAAAAAATGCTCATCGTAAGCACTATAGAGTTGTCCATTTTCTAGGCGGTGCATAAGTTTTCGGCTGCTTTGTATTTTCTCATAACAGGTGCTCAAACAGTATGTAAAATGTAGGTAGACAGATAGTAGCAAACAACTTAAGTTGTTTATTTAATGTTCACACAAAACTTGACTTAAATCAGAAGAGACGTAACATAGTGTTTCAAGGAAGCTTTAAAGGCAGCAGGAGCTAGGCTTTGAACAGCATATTGCATTACAAGTATGCACTCTTCCAAATAAAATTAAAAAGTCCATAAAGGTTTGACAGGTTTACTAAAAGAATGGTTACATGATGTAGCTAGTAACGATTGAAAATTATTTGGTTTCTTGCTATAAATATATTTAAGCTAAAATTTGCAAGGTATTGTTTATGGATTCACTTTTTGAATAAATAATTACCATATTCTGTTGTTTTATCTTTTGTATGTATTATATACGATGAATATGATAGCATGAATTTTAGTAAGAAAGAAACACGTAGCTCAAAAAATAATGAAACAGCGGCTCTAAGCTGTTGTTCATGTTCTCACATCTCTCGAATGATGATCCCATTTTGATGAAACTTCAAATACCGGGCTAGGAAATGTTCAAAAGTAACGTAATTCAAGAGAGCTTTCAACTCTTTTTGTCGCTATGAACGCAAAAAACATCACAAGCACCGAAATTACAGCAACTGAAGAATATCCACTTTAATTCTCCTCACTGCACTACAATGTCGACTACTGCACAAATTGTTATTTCATTGTGATAGTTATAATTGGAACACAACATTAACTAGTAATTCTCTACATCTTATCAGGAAGGATGTCTTAAAAGTTGCCCGGTATTATTCCAATTATTTGGCAGCCTTGTTTAATTCTAGGTAGCAATTCCACAGGATTAATCAGAGATCCGAAAACACAATTTCAAAGGATTTAAGTCAGGAGCTTGACTTTTTGCATTCAATATTAGTAAAACTTAAAATAGATAATGCTTTATGCATCACAAAGGTTTCCTTTAAAAAGCCATGCAGATTAAGACTTTACAACTGATTCTTGATCTTACTATATGCCTGTTATATATTTAATATATTTGTCAACACCCTGTATCGTAAAAGTAGAATATAATTTCATAGAGACTATTGTTACGCGTTCTATTATATTTTATGGTTGTTGATAAATCTTTTATGAGTATATGAAATAAAAGCTCGTAATTTTACACTTGAAGAGTTTACAGAAACATAATCTCACCGTGGTTTATGCAGGTTGGCAGTTATTATTCATAGGCACACAATGAAATGTAAAAACGTTGTGTGTTAGTTTCTCTGAAAGCGTAACGTCCGCTGCCCACTTGGGTGCCTCAGAAGTGACACTGACGGATTTGTTATGGTGATGCACAGTCGAGACAACTATTTTCAACTAAAAGCTCTCTTTTTACTTGTAATATTAGGGAATTTAATCATATATTGTTGGTAGACATAAAAATTGAAAACAAATAAAAAATTTTACGTCAGGAGCGCTACATGTTACGTACACATAGCAAACGGTCTACATAATAAAATGGCAACCAAATTGTCGTCTGTTTAAGTGTGGCGCTTTGAACTAGCCACAAAGCAACAACATTTAAGTTTCCTGTAAATGTCAAGGGAAACATATTTAGAGAAGGGCAATGCTGTTCTAAAACTGCAAAATGTAATAGAAAATAATAATATGTAAGTTTATATATATATGTATATATATATATATATATACAGGGTGTTCCTAAATATCATGTACATACGGAAGCAGGTAATTCTTTGGCTTATTTCATGACTAAAAGTTCATATAAACATAGGTCCGCAAACGCTTCGTTACTGATCTACGGGGTGTTGAAATTTCAAGATTTTTTTAGTTTTTTCTTTACAGCTCCTGCAGTTTTTGAAATATTTAGCTCAAATTTTCAATACAGGTTACGCTGCAGGGCATACATCATACATCAAATGGTTGTGAGAATCTACAGGAAGATACTTTTTCAGGGGTCATGCCCCATTTTCTCCCCTTGAACTTTTTTGCGGTGCGCCGCTGTTTGATTCTAAAATACAAAATGAGTTTCCTGTTTCATTTAGAATCTTTTTGTTCTCCTGTAGTTTTTTCGTATCTGCGAGGGTTTTCGAGAAAAAAAATAACAAATGATTTTCTGTAATTCGCTAGACGAAATTAAAACTTTTAAAATGGTCTAGTAGGCTCTGGCTTTATTTGGATAATCTCATGTTTCCATTAATTTTGACAGTTTAGTCGGCACTACCTGTTAAAAATTAAAGCTGGGATGACCCGGTTTTTGTAGCAATGTGATTTATTACAATACAAAAAACCAAAACAATAACCATAACAAGGAAACTACGTCATAAAAATTGTTGAAAGTGACCTCCTCCAACCCTTATACATGCCTCCGCTCTTCTTCTCATTGATGCCGTACTCTTTCGAACACCCCCGGAGTATTTCTTACGGTTTCAAATGCATCTAATATTCTATTTCCTAAGTCATCAACGGTATTCACTGGTGTTGTATACACTAGAGATTTGAGATTCCCCATAGGAAAAAAATCTAGGCTATTTAAGTCAGGGGACCTAGGGGTCCACCCCGCCCTATCCAATTGTTCTCATACACTTTATGTAAATACTCCCGAGCCAAAATAGAAAAATGTGCTGCACTAGCAGAAATTAATCCTTAAAGGGAAATCGCGAGGAAGAAGCGCCTGCACCCTTTGAATGTGGTTAGGGTATAGAAGAGAATCACGCAAGATACGTCAAACAACTTGATGACCAATATTTAAATGTTCAGAGATTTTTCTGGTGCTAGTGTCTGGATGTTCTTCTATTTCATTTAGAACAGCTTCTTCGATCTGTGGTGTTCTAACAATACATGGTCTACCTGCTTCATTGGTATTCTTATTAAAAGTTCCAGTTTCTACAAGACGCCTATGAATATTCGATGATCAGGTATCATTCTATTGGGATAGCGCTCCATGTACAGACGTCTGGCTTCTCTTACAATTCCGTTCGCAAGGCCATGGATGAAATGCATCTCAGCCACGTCAGAATTCGAAAAATTTGACATTGTTACGAGATTATAGCGAGTATTTAAAACACTTTTACAGCTTACAGTTTACAACTTAAACCTTTAATGTATAAATATATGCAGACACAAGTTACGATTTCAAATGCAAACTGTCAAAATTAATGGAAACATGATATTATCCAAATAAAGCCAGAGCCTACTAGACCATTTTAAAAATTTTAATTTTGTCTAGCGAATTACAGAAAATTGTTTTTTATTTTTTTTTTCGAAAACCGTCACAGATACGAAAAAAATACAGGAGAACAAAAAGATTCTAAACAAAACAGGAAACTCATTTTGTATTTTAGAATCTACCAGCGGCGCGCCGCAAAACAGTTCAGGGGGAGAAAAGAGGACATGACCCCTGAAAAAGTATCTCCCTGTAGATTCTCACAACCATTTGGCACGCCCAATGATGTAAGCCCTGCAGTGTAACCCGTATTCCAAATTTGAGCTAAATATTTCAAAAACTGCAGGAGCTATAAAGAAAAAAGTAAAAAAATCTTGAAATTTCAACACCCCGTAGATCAGTAACGAAGCGTTTGCGGACCTATCTTTATATGAACTTTTAGTCATGAAATAAACCGAAGAATTACCTCCTTCCGTATGTACATGATATTTAGGAACACCCTGTATATATATATATTTCGCTGGATGCTTGTGTTACAATATAAATATAAATAATAAACATTAACATATGGGGTATAATATAAAATAAAGTAGGTATAGTTGAACATGAATATGAGGGACAATGAATGTTTCCCAGCCACTTCTCCATTCTTCTTCCAGTGAGAAGTTTTGTTCTTGCAGTTTGTTGGCAGCTATCCAGAGAGGTTTTCTCGATTTCAATCTGTTAGCGTTTACGAGCATGTCTTCGTGTGTTAGTAGCTGGTGATCTTTATCCATTTTCTGGAGCTCTCTGAAGGCCGCCGCGGAACGTCTGTGTTCGGGAGGAGCGCTGTTGCCTAGCACAGGAGAAGGGGTGCCTTTTACAGTGCATGAGATCAGTCGCATTGCTGGATCCCAGTATAGATTCACTCTATACTGGGGCTTGATTTAGTTGGATGTCCACTGTCTACGCATATGGGCTGCTCATCCACACTGAAGCGCAGTTTTCTATTGTGGAGTAGAGAAGAGCTTGTGTGGCGGTTCGGAGAGTTTCGGCGTCTGAGCCCCATGATGCACCAGCTAGTTTCTGGATAAGGTTAGACCTTGTTCGTAGTTTAGCTTTAAGTTTCTCGATTTGGAAGTTGTATAAAATTGTTCTGTCGAGGGTCACTCCTAAATATTTCGGCGTGTTATGGTGTTTTAACTCTGTGTTCCTGAAGGTCACATTTAGTCTCTGATTCGCTAGTCTATTGTTGAGATGCAAAGCACTGACTTCTGTTTTTCCGGAGTTTGGGTGTAGGCCCCATTCGGTGAAATAACAGTCCATGGCTTGTAGGTCTCTTGTTAGGGTATCTTCAGCATTTTCCGAGTTCTTGTACTGGATAGTAGTCGGGTAGTATGTAGTATATACATTAAATAGTAGCGGAGCCAATAATGATCCTTAGGGAAGACCATTATGTAGCTTTCTAGTTTTGCAAGTGGTTGCCGACAATATTATTTTGATTAGCCGGTCACTTAGCAGAGTGTTAATAAGTTGCATTAGGCGTTTACAGGGGATAATGTTATATAATTTGAGTAGAAGGCCGTATTTCTAAACAGTGGCGTAGGCCGAAGGAAGATCTATAAAGGTAACTGCTGATTTTAGGGGTTTTTGATATGCAGTTTCAATGTGAGTCGTGGGGGCCAGAACCTGGTCGCAGCAACTTCTGTTTGGTCTAAACCCCGCTTGCTCTGGTAGAATCACTTTGTTGATTGCGGGGAAGATACGCTCGTAGATTAGTGTGTCTAGTATTTCATATGTTGTACGAAGCAGCGCAATCCGGCTGTAGCTGTTGGGAGAGTCGCCTGGGTTTGCGGGATTAGTATGGCTATTATGTTACTTTTTCGGAGTGGCGTGGGGAGTTGCAGCTTTTCCAAGATGTTGTTGTAGATGTCTTCTAACCATTCTCTTGCTTTGATGCCGAAGTTTTTGAGGAACTCTGGTAGTAAGCGTTGGGGACCTGCGGCTTTGTTGCCGCTAACACTAAGTATTGCTTTTTCAATTTCGGTTGTTGTGAAATGCTTGACATATTTAGAGTCTTTCTGATGTGATCTTTTGATGTCAGAGAGTGTTTTATTTACTTGCCTTATCTTTCCTTTGCTGACACTAGGCTTAGCGGTTTCTGCTAGTTTTGCTGCTATGGTGTTCGGGTGGGGCAGTTTGCCCACTGGGATGGTTTTCACAGAGAATGCTTCCATTCGTCTCATAAGTGACCAGGCGGTACGGCTGGTGTGATTGAGGTTCAGATTTCGAGGATCTCTCTCCACTGCTCTTTTCAGGGTTAGTTCAGTTTTTCGAGAAGTTCGTAAATTCTAATATAGTTCTGACAATATTTCGTTCTAAAGCAGATAATGAGCAGTTGTAAATGGCATATCTGTATCAAACCTTGACTTGAACCTTGACGAAATCCCATACAACCACAACCTTCATCATCAACAATCTTTTTGTATCTCTGCTGAGGACCGGCTTCTTCATTGTCATGTTTTTTTCGTCAGCGCTAAGGTAGAAGGTAGTTAAACGTCAAATCCGAACTACAGAAATTCTAAAGAAGGTTTTTAGCATTAAAATGCCAACTTTGACACCTGGATTGGGAAATGGTGTATGGTGGGTTACAGCACGCTGTGTGGTAATGCAGGGAAATCGAACTCAAGCCATAATCGGAGTTTTAACCAGAAAGTGAGCTCTCTGCCAACCGAGCTACCGCCGTACACTCCCGATGCTTAATACACCTAAAACCATATTTCGAAAACTAACTTTCACAGACCCTCCCTACATTGTCATTAAATGAATATGCCCATTGGGTAATACTGCTGCATAAAAAATATAGCTTCCGACAAAAGTTTCGTCTGCAGACATTATTGATATTTTAATACTGAAACTTAAAATCATCGGCATCCCCATCACGTATTAGGATTTTTCCTCTTACGCGTATATATAAATAAGTTTTGACCTTTGGAGACGTGAAATAAGATTAAATAAGGGGTACTTCTACGAATATAGAAAGTTCCCACTTTGAAGGCAATGCTTGAAAGTTAATGGCCTTTATTATATATGCTAACAAATCAATTTGAGAGCTATATTTTCTTCGAACGACGACATTCGGAAGTTGTTAGAGAACCCTTAAGATAAAATGAAAAGTTTAGAAACGCCTGAGATAACCTAAATTGACTGCTCTCGAAAATATATTGGGAAAACTAAACGTAACCTTTAAATTAGGTTTAAAGAACATTTACTACTTCAATAATCGTAGATTTGATAACTCGTGTTTCCCTCTAGATATACAAAATGGGACATGGCATAAAATAAGTAGGGTAAACCATACAGTGATTGACACGTTCAGCAGATTGTGATCAATAATATTAGATATATATTTTTTTTAATAATGAATTTTGCTAAAGTGGTTTATATTAATGTGCGTTCTAACAGAATTACATATTATACTGATAGTTATCTTCTGTCAGCAAGCAAAAAAATTATTTATATTTACACTTGCAAAAATATAGCTTTTTGAAAGGCTGATATTATTATTGGCATTTTAGCTTACAGTTATTGACACTAGGTATTTGGTTTTGTATTTACCTACCTAGGCGCTTAGGTAAATATATAATTGGATAATTATGTTAAGATGACATTAACGCAAAAAAATTCTATTCCCAAAAGGATAATAGATTGGTTTACAAAGAACACCATAATCTAATATAAGAACGTAAAAAATACTGTACTAATGGAAACTGAAAAGGTTAATGTAGTTTTACTTGTTTTATGAACACGTTTGAGATTAAAATAATTAAATACTTTTAGTGATATTGTCTATTTCAGGTCCAACACTATTAACTTTCGATACATAATGTGTACGAATAAATCTCACTTTTCATTATTTTCTAATATGC
This sequence comes from Limonius californicus, assembly GCA_014611495.1. Lineage (NCBI taxonomy): Eukaryota > Metazoa > Arthropoda > Insecta > Coleoptera > Elateridae > Limonius > Limonius californicus. The sequence goes on along the minus strand of JABXWE010014960.1, from coordinate 16,800 downwards.
CAACTTCCCCCACCCCCATCCTACCCCAAACACCACCATATCCACAGAGTATGCAACCGGGACTGACGGTAACGCCTTCCCATTGGCCCACAGGACCACTTTCAAGCTTGTCTTTAACGAGTCTATAAACAGTCTTCATTTGTCTGGGTGACATGGCATTTTCAGTTCTAACATCAAAGCATTTGAATTAGAGCAAAACACTAAACTTTCATCTTCCGAAAAAAGTAATTTCAGGGTTGACTGCCTGTTCCTGTAAGAATAGATTTTTTTACGCCCTTTTCTGAGAGATTCCACTGCTGAAGTCGAGATCGATGAAGTTGAGATTTACTCTTAGGTAACTCCAAATCCCTGATGAGATCATTCAATTCCGACTGAGTAAGGGGGTGAGGTTGTCGATGAACTGAATCAGCTGTACATTCTTCATCATCGGTGGACGTATCATTTCATGGTCCAGGCTGTGGGTCAAAGTCTGTCAAATCCGTTTCTGGATCTAGAGTAGGTTTTTGGGGGCACTGGGACTGGCAAAGATTCGTTGTGAGGAACTGGTCTTAGAGCTGAAGGGATATTTGGATAGTAAATTGTATGCTTACTTTTGCTAGAGAACCCGACAGTGGAAATCGCACAAAAGTAACAATCTGTGAGATTACAGCAAGGTTTGCGCCAAACCATGGGTACAGCAAATTGCATTGATTACGGGTACCTTTGAGCCGTGCAAGTAGTGCAGCAAACTGTTGGAGTCCAATCCTTGTCCTGATCGCCGACTATAGTGACAAGACCAATGCAAGTTTAAACATGTCAAAGCATGAAAATTCCTGTGCAAACCTGTGCGCGCGAGGTATTGAGAGCGCCAGCGTGGTACAGTGAATCTTCCGAACTGTTGCTATATATTTATATTATTTTTGCTATATATTGTTGCTGTACATTTTTATTATTTGGTGGCGTTTGCGGAAGGATGAGAGGCGCTGGAAGCTAGAATATGAAGAAAATAAGTGAAAAAATTACGAAAAAACCGGAAAAATCGATGATTTTTAATGATTGTTTTTACAATTTGAGGGGAAAATCACCCCAAATCTACCTCCTTGCAAGATAAAATGTTAATATTATTCTATTCGTCTTTCTTTATTATTTTCACTGATGAGGCTGATCGGTCCTTCTTTAGAAAGGCCGTAATCTAAAAGCTTTCTATTTTCATTTATTACCAGTTTTACTTCAACTATTATTTTAATTTCTACAGTGTTCCTGTTATCCATTATAGCCTCTTTCTTCTATTTCATTGTTTTATGAAGGCTGCCTTCTATTTTTTATTTTTATTGTCCAATCGTATCCGTTTTCTTTAAGCAGAAGTTGACCTCGGTGGAGTGCATGTGTTTTCATCAGTTTGACTTAAACGATTTGTGAATAAAAATAAAAAATATGAAGAAGCACCTCTTACATCACGTGTGCTGAAATAAATGGCAAAATCAAGTCTACATTTCAGAAGATTTATAACCCAGATAATTTAGCGTCGGGTTCTTGATCATAAATAGTCATGATTAGCAGCGTCCAACTGATGGCACTCCTAGCAACTACACCAAAAGTACGACGGAGTAACTTAATCTTTAGCTTCCAATTAATCCTGTCGTTAAACCCTTTTCCCAAAAAAGCCTTAGTTAATTTTATTGCATTGAAATAGCCGAGCTATTTGGCACACCGGAAAGGCCAACTATTTTCGTTTGTACCTGTTAAACTTTCATAACTATGGTCACCCAACCGGATCTATTGTTTCCGCGTCCTAGACGTCCTGTCGTCAGAATAACAGTCCTCTGAAATTGATGAACCTCGGGTGGTTTATGCTTTACAGCAAAGATGAGATGACCCCCGTTACAAATGCAGCGTCATGTCTAATCTTCCTGTTCCAGAACATCTTCGGCAAAGTATTCCAATCGTGAATTCCTAACACACTAAATACGTAAAGTGTCAATAATATGCATTATTATATTAAAAATAAAAGTGTTTTTTTCTAGTTGGGTTATGATTTCAACCCTAGAACCCATAGGTGGTTTATTTTGTAAACCCATAGGTGGGATCATGTACGACCCTAGTACTTCAGGGTGCATACGGGTGTCTTTTGATTAAGTAGAGGACTGGATTTAATTCTAAACATTCTATTTTAACTAAAGAATAGAATTAACAACAAAAAAACATACAATAATTCTTACTTCCTTAATGGAAATTTGTTTATAACGTATAAGCTACATATGGCATTTCTAAGCTCGACGCATAGATTAGAACTGCATGCCACGCACTGGAAACGTCCTTTAAGATCTTTTGTTCTCGGACACATATTGCAGCGACAGGATCCTCCTTTGCCTTGTGGATTTTCGACCTCTGGGATTTCTTCTCCAACGATGTCTGCAATAAGACTTCGTAGATTATAATGTAAATTTTGCTTAGTCTTTGCCAACTTCTTCAAAAATTCTCAACGCTTACTTATATTTGTGACTTCTCTATGAATAATATGGGCGCTTATGGCACCACCATTCAACATTCCATAAAATACACGCAATGGCCATCTTCTAGTTTTTCTGGTAACTGATTTAGAATGGCATATCTGGTCAAAAGCGTTTACGCCACCCTTAGTACTATTATAGAATAGTATCATTTCAGGTTTTGTCGTTTCTGGATCAATGGTATTGCCCATATGCATCAAGGAAAGCAACACAACATTTTTCCCTTTTTTAGGGCAGTGAGACACTAATGTAAATTCGTATGTGAAACCAAAAATGGAAAAGCCTACTTCCCCTTTGCGGTTTATAAGATGTTGAGGTATTTCACATTTATTTTTTCTTAGAGTGCCTACCACTGCCAACTTATGGTCCAAAAGCAGTTTTTCAGCTAAAGGTATGGACGAAAACCAATTATCCATTGTTACGTTTTTCTTAGTACCATGTACAGTTTCTCTAAGTTTGATCACCAGTTGAGTCGGAACAGCATCTAGATCTGTTCTCTATCCTTTTCCGATTTGTAGGATTGCACTGATCATGTAACTATTTTTTGAGTCGCAAATCATTACGAACTTGATTCCACGTTTGTCCGATTCGTTAGGAATATATATTTAGAAGGGACAGCGACCACGAAATCCTAAAATCCGTTCATCTACAGTTACATGCTCATGTAAGTTGCTTTATTGTTGGGAACGTAGGTATCCCATAAATCCCTAATTGGCGCAAACTTATCAACTTGTCTTCTATCTTCCCGCGTTGTTTTATCGTCAACGAAGATGCTATTTATCAAGAACTCAAATCTATTAGCGGATAAAGTCCCGATCCCGATAAATTGAATTACCTAAATCCTAAGACCACAATTCAGGTAGGTGATTATTATTTAGGACGGCAGTGTAGTACAATAATCAAAATAATGCACAAATTTCAGTTTTATCAGATTTATTTGTAAACCATTTATTCTTATACCTTTCCGATTGTTTTGAAATTCCTGGTTAGTATAATGTACAATACTGTCTATAATAGGTTGAGTGAAAAAAAACTTTGCACTCTTCTGTTTCATTTTATATAGCTAGCGCATTTCCTTTCGGTCCTGGCTTTCCTGTTACGATATTTCTCTGAGATCCTCTAGAGTTTAGTTTTCTACTGGGATTTGTGTTCCACTTAAACGTCTTTCCCTAAAAATAATTGGTGGGAAGATCGTCTTCAGAGTCACTCTCCTCGTTTGCCCCATCACTCTCCGCGGAACATTCATCCTCCTCCACAACATCTTCTTCCAAATTGTCTTCCAATTCAGAAGAATCACCTTCAATCAATTCAGGATCGTCAAAAATTTCCGCTAACTCAGCATCCGTTAGATGTTTGTGAGTAATCGCACTCTAATACATTTTAGGAAATAACTTTAGAAACTAATATTATACATAACACAAATCTTACAGGTAATAACTTTGTTTGACATTTTTGAAATAAGAAAGGCTCAAATAACTCAAATTAGTAGAGTCTGTCAAACTTAGTGTTGACATAAAGATGTTTGGTTATGTTCACCACGAATCCGTACCACCTGATAGAATGAAATTCATAAGTTACATTACATACATACTACATAGGTGGGATAATGCGACCCTGCCTTAAATATATTATATAAAAATGGATATTAAAAGGAAATTAATTAAAATAACTATCACACACGGTAGCTAAGGTATTAGTTGAAAGGTACTGAAACCCACAAATTTGAAAAAAAAATGAAAAATTTGAAATTTCTAGAATTGTGGAGTCGCGGGTGACTCCACCTATGGGTTCTAGGGTTAATATTTAGTATCCCATTTTTCTGTAAATAGCAATCAGGCATTTTTCAACCATATGGGCCCAACGTTGGTTTCACATAGAAACAAACCTTCAACAATGATCTGAAGGACGAAATATTTACTACATGCTTCATTTCACTCATGGTTACGGCCTTGAAACGACAGTTGTTACAAAAAAATTATAACAGCAGCACAGAGAACTATGGAACTTCAAATGCCAGCACTTAGTCTGAGATATACAGGAACAGCGGAAATAAACGAAGAAAGACCAGTAAAGCGCAGGGTAGATGGTATAGTGACTATATTAATGAAAATAATTAACATAGAATGAAAAAGTAGAAAGTGAAACGGCATTACCAAAGAGAAGCATTCATTCAAAAGTAGGAAGCAAATGCAAAGAAGAAAATGAGCACCTTCAGAAGGTCACAATAATAAAGTACTCCTACACAATATAAACGAAAGTAAGAGCAAGCTACCACAAACCCTTTTTGAATACAAGCACCGGAATTTTCATAAGAATTAAGTTAGAAATAGACTATACGATTTTTCATATCATATAGCTAATTTCTGAATTTGCTGTTTCTATTCAACTAACGAAACTATATAGGCGTTGCCATTTAAATTACTTCTTAATTGTAATTATTCCCACGTCAAAGCAATAAAGCTCATCACATGTACAGCAACCATTGCTCTCGCAACCGGTTTTAAAGTAACTTCTACCTCTGATTCGGAATTTCCCTTAATAGAAACTAACTTTTACGTGGGAAAAAGAAAGATATTTGAAATCTTCGATAACGTCCATGATTTAAAAACAGTTTTTCTACTAACTGTAATTATATTTTAACCAAGCGAATTGGGAAGTTAATATTCCGGAATATGTTAATCATGCACATATGAAATTTCGGAAAATACCAGTTTACCGTATCAAATCCTAAAAATCGATCGATATGCGGAACTAAACTACATTTGAGATCTATCTATTTCGTCACAAGTTGCACCCAATTACATTATCCTAACTTCGATATAGCATGTTAAGCATATTACAACATTTAAAAGAAGATATTAATTAGTATCGGGTATTCATATACACATACTTTTAATTTAGCTAATCACCTGCTAGTGATCATTAACGCCAACATCAACGTTTTCTTGTTATCAATTACGTAGCTAATACGATTTATTTTTAGGAAACATTGTTTACCTTTGTAATATACAATTCCCCAAGCGCATTGTAGCTTCGGGCGTAAAAAATGGCATTTGCTTTACCGAGCGTCTCGAACCGCTTTAAAAAAGAAACAAACAGGAAATTACTTTTTGTATGCATCATTCGCCAGAGTATTTTAATTTTAGGCTTTTCAGGCGCAACTTAATTTAATATTCTCTTAACTGTAAATTGAATACTTGCGTAGGTGTAACATTATGTTCGTATTCAATTCCACCAGCAGGAAGCAAACTTTCCTTACACAATATTATTATAGGCATTTCAAAATATATTCTATTGTAAATTTATATTAAGATTTTGAAAGAGTATTGCCTTAGAAAAATGCAGAAGTATTAAGGATATCCAATAAAATACAAGTGCTTATTGACAACATAATTGTATCAACGTGTACAAGGATGATACTACAGCCGAAGCAGAGGAAAGCTTATCTCAATATCTGGTCGTTGCATCAAAATTGCATTACGGTCTTCACAGAAATCAGTTAAGAGTGTTAGCTTATCAGCTTGCAACAGCAAATAATAAACATATTCCTAAATTCTGAGCCATAAACAAAAGGGCCGGAAAACAATGGTTTAGAGAATTTATGAAGGGCCATCGTAATTTAAGTTGAGAAAACCGGAACCCGGCTTAGCACGTGCATCAAGTTTCAATAAACTAAATGTCGGCATGTTTTTTGATAATTATAAGAGGGTTGTGAGTAACCACAATTTTGGTGCTGCACACATTTACAACATGGATGAAAGTGCCAACAGCACTGTTCAAAATACATCCAAGATGTAGCGCTGCCTCTGGAGAAAGGAGAACAAATGTCATCATGATAGCATGCATTAATGCTTTAGGGAACAGTGTTCCCCCAATATTTATATTTCCTCGGGTGAATTTCGAACCGTTTATGCTATATGGTGTTCCACCAGGATCAATTGGATCAGCATGTTCAAGTGGATGGTCCAACTCAATGAAGTTTGTGGTGTGGCTACAACATTGTAAAACCAACCCCCGAGCGTAAGAACTTATTACTTTTGGATAAGCATGAAAACCACGTTAGCCTTGCAGCTGTAAAATTAGCCAAAGATAACGGGATTGTTCTTCTAACGCTGCCTCCCCATACGAGCCACAAGCTGCAACCCCTAAATAGAACTGTTTTTGGACCTTATAGAACTTACTATAATACAGCATGTGACGAATTGTTATTAGAACACCCCGCCGTATCAATTACAATTTATAACGTTGCCGCACTAGCAGCAAAAGCCTACCCAGTAGCCTTCACACCGAAAAATATTCAGTCTGGCTTTAGGGTGACTGGAATTTGGCCAGTCAGCCAAAATATATTTGGAGATGATGAATGTCTTTGCTCAGTCATTACCGATAGGGAAGAACCTACTTCCACTCTGAATAATACAACGCTTCCAATAACACCCACGAAAATTGCAGAAAAAAATGAGGCTGGACCCAGTGGTTTGATGGAATGTTCTGAAAGTTGTGGCTCAGTTTTTATATCTCCTAAAGAAATTCGCCCTTACCCAAAGGCACTGCCCCGAAAAACAACCTATCGACGCAAAACATATAAAAGCAGGATTCTGACTGATACGCCTGAAAAAGAGAAAATTGAACAACTTCATTCTGAAAATTTAATAACGGAAGAACCTAAAAAGTGTAAAGATGCAGTGTCGAGAATAACTAAATCGGTAAAGAGGAAAATTGTAGATGAAGATTCCACTGAAGATGATGACGAATCAGTTCCAGATTCTGATAGTTCCGAATATTCTGAGGAGTTTGTTGACCGTCCAGAAGAAGACTTTAACAGTTTATTTAAGAAGGGTGATTATGTCTTTAATTAATAACATTAGACTTCGAAAAACGGACTGGAAAAAATCCGGCTCGAGGTACAAGACTTTCCCCTACCTAGTCAATGATAGCAATTTTACAGTGATAAATTTAATAGCGCTGATCGATAAATAAAGGAATTCACTCGAGGGATTTTACTGATAAAAGTAAAATAGCATCAGTAACATCAATTTATAAATTTGTGCAGCTATTAGTTTACAAATCCGAATGTTTGTTTTAACATACATTTTCCTTTTGGTATTTGACGAATCTGACCATATTTAAGCAAACTTCTACTTATAATTTCCTTTGAAGCTATGTTAATTGTAACGTTAAAGCATTAATTCAAATTATAGCTGCAGTATAACACACGCAAAATAGCAGATAGCTCTGATATCTTAGATTAAAAATGCATTGTATTTAACCCGCGGACGGCGGAAACGGTGACTCAAGTGACCTCAACAATCATTTTTTTAATACTTCCTCCGTTTTTTAAAGTATAGCTTTAGGTTTTTGTATATTCCTCGAAACTGTTACCTACGATAATCCGCTCGGGTCACTTGAGACCGGAAGGTTTGCTGTCTGTGTAGGCAATGAAAACAAAAATACTAATTAATGTGATCATTGTTTTAATTCTGTTTATCAGACAATTTCAGTCCAAAATACCGAGTAAGTCGGAATAATCAAGACATGTAGTCAACAGATACCATAGATCATTGTGTTTTGTTTACGTAAATGGTGACAGCTGTGAACGTAATATATCTTCAAGTGATCAATTCTCTTGCACCAGGAATTATCATAAAACGGTTATGCGCTGAAGGTGAGCAAGTGCTAAAACTTATCATAGGCTGCCTACCCAATTTAAAAGCATGCCTTTCCAGAAGCTCAGTATGTGATTGGTATAAATTGTTAGTCACAGCGGTGTATATGCTCTTCATATTAGCGCAGTCAAGGAATTGAATGTCCGATGAATTGATCAGCTTATTCTCAAAAATAACAGGATGAAATGGCGAACTGTCCAAAATTGTAAAAATTACCGTTGATAGCGTTTACGTTACAATTCACAAAAAGCTTCAAATAACCAAAGTGAACTTCAGAGGACCTATCTAATAGAAAAGGGAAAAGGGGATTCAAATTTTACAAGAGCTTTGAAACGAATCATTGTAGTAGACATATCTAGAATGTACCATTACATCCCAAAAAGTAAGCAAGTGCCACTCAAATTTCCAGTTCCAAAAGACTTTACTGGCAGCTAAAGTGATGGCTATTGCATTCCAGTATATTGAAAGTGCAGTACTGATAGATTTTTTAAGTGTCCAGAACCAGGAGATGACCGTAATACTCTGGATGTGTAGACATGTGGTGAATTTCGGTCATCTTCCTTGATCCATGGTCCTTCTCCATGTTAATGCCAGTTCATATTTTCCTGCTTAACCCAAGAAACGCTGCATAAATTAGGATGAGAAGTGTTGCCTCATTGTTACGGGCCAAATGGGCTTTTCCGTCGACCCGTAACCGGATAGATGGAAAAATTCCTACAGCTTAGCTCAGAGGAGTAGGGTGAGTTCGCGAAAATCGCTTACGGGAGGAAATCTTCTTAGTTGTGTACAGGGTAAGTCAAAATTAGTGGGCGTCACCTTCCAAATCCAGCTGATTGTAGGTCCTCGTGGAAGGCCAAGAGGCCAACAGCTTACGGGAATGGAACTCACCTTTATTGTGCCTCCGCCTATACATATGAAGCTTGCAAAATTCGTACACAAACAAGTACAAAAGACAATAATAAGAGGCAGTAAATTTTTAACACACATATAATAAGACTGTTAAAAATGACACAGTACAAAAACAATGACAACAAATGATAACTTTAGGATTCTGGATTACATATCTTTACTTTTAGAACGTTTAAAAAAACTCGCCGCCGGTGGTACAACGATATTTATTTTTTTCATACAGCTACGTCCCCAGGGACGCCGAAGTTCACAAGAATGAAACAGGATATAATTTTATTAGCTTTACAATTAACAGCAAACACCATAAACGGCGACTGAAGGTCGTTTTTCTAGTTACATGAAAGCAAAATGGTTCAATAGCGTTGAATTTTGCAAATTAACGCGAACAAAAAAAAAGTTTCTTTCTCACAACACAAACACGATTCTGTGGACGGCCGGCACAATACTGGGGTTGTTCTTTTCTTCCCCGATGCAAGTACAGTCTGGGGTACTTTCAGATCCGGGAAAAACGGTAGACGACTCCAGGAAACTTTGGGGTGAAGACTTGGTTGGTACGCCCCTGGGAATTAAGATGATTTCGAGAAAGGGGTCGGTCGGCGTTGAGAGCGACGGCAATTTCAGGCGATTACAACACCGCCAACAATTCTAACCATCACCTTTTCACTGGTTTAATTCAGTGAGATGACGAAGCACAATGTTCACGGGATCAATTCGCTTGTATCCGAATAGATCGAAAGAGCAATTTCACTTAATTACCCTACATCAAGGCTAAACTGCTAAACATATATTCGAAGCCGACTTAGTCGAAATAATAATTGCTTACGGCAATACTCGGTACGCTAAAACTCAAAATTAGCAGAAACCGCGAATATCCCGATCGTCGAAGAACCTCCGTCTCGACCCAGAGCTAGTTGCCTACTTTCTTTTCGGAACGGCCCTTCCCCGCAGATGTAATTTGGGAAGACCCGGAGTCATTGAGGATCGAAAACTGACTGAATACTTAACGCATTTCCCACAAAAGAAATTGCACCACATGAAATGTTCTAGAATCATTCGGCACGTGAATACTCAGAAGCGTCAAGGTCAGGCGCGAACAAGGCAATATTCGACAATTTAAGCCTACGAAAGGGAACTGTCAACATAACTCAATCTTTAACAACAACAAAATATCGAAACGGTAACCCAAAATAAAACTGCAATTAAAATAACGTTTTTAATTCTTATGTAGCGGCAATCTAATTAGGGAATTAATTCATATAAAGCGGCAATTTTTAAAAGAACATGACATCATCCACCTTACCTCCATCTCCAAACTTATCGCCTGACAAGTATATCTTTTTTGGACTCCCTAAAAAGTACATGGTAGGTAATAGTTCAAGTCGAATGAATAGGTGAAACGGTTAAAATTTGAATTCACGGGTAATCAGATCACTTTTACTCTGTCGATATTCGCATGTTATCCTAGCGTTGTAATAAATACGTATTAACGCAAGGGCAGTATTTCAAATATTTGTTTTTTAGTAACCCTGCGTTGTTAGTGTCCTATATAAAAAAATCCATATCAAATCTATATTCCACTGGTATATCACGCCACGGGATTTTCTTAAGGTAAACTTAAGTTCTTAGTTGAACCCTACTAATTTAAATACACAACCAAACTTCTATGGAATCATCCAGTATTTATTACTAATAATATGAAATTTATGAAAAAGTTCTTGTTGGAAACAAGAAAACCAAAAATTTTTTATATTTGCGTCCAGTTGTAAAATAGAAGAGTTCGAGTAAATTTAACTTTGTGTTCAAAATAGGTAATATCCCTACGTATTAAGTTTTTCAGATGTTGAGAGGGAAAGAATTGTTGCTCTTGTTGATCAGGGAATGTCACAAACACAAATCTCGGCAACGGTGGGCGTCTCGCAGGGCGTGTTTCAAAAATCTATGCAAGATGTATAGAACTGGAAACGCTCAAGAACAGGCCTAGACAAAATCGTCGCAGAGTAACTGAACTCTCTTTGTTGAGCATTGAGCTAGCACGTTAACAAACTCACATGTTTGACTCACCCGAGCGCGCGCTGTGATTGGTCTACGCTAGATAACGTTAATGTCTCAAGGAGTAATTGACGCTCAAAACCTTTACTTTGCACTCGTGATTACCCGGTTAAGTTTGTGTGCCTTTTGAGCAGTGCTTATCGGTTTTCGGAGCCTTTGTATAGTGCCTGATACTTCGTTTCCTAAAATAGAGCAAGTTGTTCTAGAAACGTGTAATCGTAGGGGGCGTCCTACTACTTTAAATGAAAAGCAATTAATAGTAAAATTGTATAATTCGACGTTAGAAGAAAATCCTGAGATTTTACTGACTGACATTGTACTATTTGTTGCTAAAGGAGAGGGTGTTAGTGCTGCAACAGTAAAAAGAATTTTAAGGGAGTTTCGGGATACTCAAACTTTGTCTTCTTCAAAATATCCTGGAGTTAGGAAAAAACTTTTAGATCACCTATTTGTTAACCACGCATTGGACTACTTCACAGCGGATTGATTTTACGTCACAATTTTTAATGCAAAGTCCATAAAACACCTTTACACAAAAAAAGGTTCTTTTCAGAACCGCCAATTCTTCTAAAAGATAATTCTGACGGCGCGAACGTTAATTTAGAAACGCAAGGAATATTACGTAAATACACATCCGGTAAATTAACGCACCTCTCAAGCGTTTGTTTGCGTTCTAGCTCAATGCTCAACAAATAGAGTTTAGTGACCGGTTTTTAATTCAAATAGCTGGAAGAAATCCAACCTCTTCTCATCCAGAGCTACAAAGGCAACTTGTGCAGGCTACAGTTTGTATTTCAGTTGAAACAATACGAAAGAGACTTTGTGCCCAAATGTTATTTAGCAGGAGACAGTTAAGGGTGCCCGAGGTATCGAAACAGAACAAAATTGATCGGCTAAATTGGTGTCTAGAACACCGGAACTGGACAATTGAGGATTGGCAAAATATCCTTTTTTCAGATGAAACCAGAATTAGTCTAAGATCAGATAACCGTCGAATTCGGATTTTAAGATGTCAAGGCAGACAGGCTAGACTACAAACTGCCAGATCTGTTACAAGATATAAAGGAGGAACGATAATGTTTTGGGGAGTATTATGATCGGAGAAAAAACTCCTTTGGGTTCCTTACGGCAAAGTTTAACGGGTCGCCGATATGTCGATTTGGTGCTAAAACCCATAGTTAAGCTGTGGAGAAATGCAATGGGAAATATTTTCATTTTCATGCTGATAATGCTCCTCCACATACCAGCAGAGTTGCCACAAACTTTTTGGTAACAGAAGATGTCACTGTTCTGAAATAGCTTGCCTACTCACCTGATATTAATCCCATTGGGCATGTGTGACTTCATTAAAAGAAGGATTAGAGCTCGAATGGATAATCCAGGAAATGTGGATAAGTTCATTCAAGCCGCTGTAGAGGAATGGGCAAACTTACCTCAAAAACAAGTTGACAATTTGATTAAAAGCATTTCTGGTCTGTTTGAAGATTGTATTAGGGCTAGAGGTGGCAACACTGACTATTAAAGTGAAAAACAAGTTTTCAATTTTCTTTAATCAACCATTCCAATTCTTTAATTTTTACATTTTTGGTGCATTTTTGTTAATTTCAAGCATTAGTTACATTTTTTATTGTTGATAATTAAACTCGTTTAGTATAAAGTGCCTTTCATTTTCCATTAACAAACCTTTAGTAGTGCTTAACAAAATCGGAAATACTGGGTGATTCCTTATAAGTTTGGGCGTGTGTATTATAAGCAACCGAAAACTTAGAAAATGTAGCACTCTAGAGATGTAAAATATGTAATTAACTAGCTAATGTTGCATTGTTGAGATCAATCACTTTTTTAACAGAATAACCCTGTATTTATTTTCTTCCCTCATTGTTGTCTCTGTTTTTTGAAGAGAACATTTTATATGTTGTGTGTTTTTGTGCTGTGGGATATCCTGGTTTTCTCGTTCTAGTGGCATTACATAAGATAATAGCTTTAACAGAATTGTATGCTGAATATGAAAGGAAAAAGAACTTTAATACGAATTAAACGTTTCTAAGGGCCAATCAATCAATTTTAAAGTATTCATTATCTCATAAAATATACATTTCACACTCTATAAGGCAAATGCCCTTATAGGAGTTGTCTCCTCTTCAACCATCTAGGGTCCCGGAAGAGCATTTTAAGGGATAAAAATACAGATGACCATCATTTTGAGATAGTTTAATTGAATATAGCTTGAGCTCGCAGCTCAATAGGGTGGTCCAGGAAGCTGTCCGGCAACAATCTGTAACGGGTTACCAAAGAATAGGCATTATACAAATGTTTGACGTAAAGTAGGTACCTCTAGTAACCTCTTATATGTGGAAAACAATTGATATTGTTAAGAATGATTGTTATTGATTATTATTAGAAGCCGAGTGTTCTCCCAACCGACTGCGATTTAAGAATTTCTCTACTTGCCAATTTCATTCTAAATAAAATGTAAACCATTAATGTTAGTTATTTCATTATTATAATTGTTGTCCCAAATATTAAGCATTACATCAAGATGCAAGTAATGAATTTTATAAATAAGCGTAAGTGTTAACCAATCACGTAAATGTTTATTTTTAGGTTTAGGTTTAGTCGCATTTCTCTGCATAACGTTTGATTGAATACTTAACTCTTGTAATTCAATAGATACACAGTTATTCAAGTATACATTGTAAGGCGAATTTTTTTAATTAAATGTAAAACTCTATGGATTTACTACATACATATGTACGAATAGACGGTTGAGGTTTGAACTTAGTTAGAGCTGAGTTTGCCAGTAACAAGAAATCTGAGACAATCAGTGGGGATACGGAGTGAATGTTTAGATTATCGATTAATTTAGCAGTTGACAATAATCTTACTCTATTTACCGTAAAACCATAATTGGTTTTTAAATTATTATGTATACAGCCGATACTTCAATAATATAGCATGTGATGGAAATTCAATTAAATATGAAATTAATACTACATTTGCTGCAGTTTCTACTCGTAATTTAAAACTAAAATAAGTGGTATGTTACCGAAATTTATTGTACGCAAAGGAATTTACATTTGTTTTTCAAATCCCAATACCCCAAAGTACCACTTCAGTAGATTTTCCAAACTAGATAACGATGGTGTGTTTGTTCACCAGGGAGAATTAAACATAAAATATTTAAAAGGGCGAATATAAACACACAATTTCTGGGAAAAATACCCAAGGTTTTATTTCACGCTTAATGTAAAACAACTAAAATGGGGAGTGTTTTATTCTAAAGATCAACGCAGACCGGAAATTTTAACGTAAAAAGGAAAGTTATAAGATTTACAGATTAAACGAAAATGCGTAAAACTGAAGACGCTCGGAACAACTGCGGAAGTAGGATCTAAGATGTGGGTAAACAACCAACAGCCGGAAATTGAACCTTCAATAATAAAAATAATGGGAATGGACTTGCATTTAATACGAGATTTCAGGTTAATAGTTGTAAAATTATTTGCAAAGGTAATTCCTAATCATAAAGCGGAATTATTATTGATTATTATTAGGCCATCGGGGAAAGTAAAAGTTGTACACATAATTATTTATTGACTCAGTTTCGTTGTCATTACTCATAAGGAACGTAGTTACAAACACGCACGTCATACGTGATATCTCACAGATAACTACAGTATATGTGGAATTCATAGATTCGTAATTTATGATAAGCAGAAATGCTTCAGAATTTTCTGATTGTGAGTTATGGATACACAATCATCACACAACATTTATTTTCTGAAATAGCTCGCCATAATAATAGCTACGGACAATCATGGTAATTTATTACTTTATTGCTACTTTCTTAGTTTTATTACTAACTTTCGGTCACGAACACAATATATGAACAGTGCAAAGGAAAGTTACAATTATATGATTTTGAATAAATCTAAATAGGAAACCAAAATTATGAATTATGAATATGAAACAAAGGCGATTCAAAAAATACATTGGTAACAAATGTTACAACAATTAATAGCTACATTGTTCCCAACATACAAAGCAAAATATAGCAAAACGTAGTTCATAATAATATATGGAAAAATGTTTTTGTTATAACATTCATAGATAAAATTAATTTAGTGAAAAAATTATTGTCTGTTGGCAAGTTCACTTTGCTTCTGACTGATTATGAGAACGCTTCCACCTTCTGCATTTATTTTTATGGTAGAAAATGACTATTAATTATTAAACTATTAGCAAGTTTATATCATGCATTATACCGTTTACTGACTTTGAATACGCTCCATGGGGAAAATACATGCGTTTGTGGAATTTTTAAATTTCCTGCTTTCCAAGTTGAAAAATGCACCCAAAGCAGGGTGTACACATCAGGGATGTTAATTTTCCAGAGATTACATTAATCTTATACTTTTATAATACGAAATTAAACGATAAATTTGAAATTTATAAATGTAATGTAGTAATATTACCAAAGCCAATGCGCGATTGCCGTCCCCGTGTCATAGTGGTAAATGATTAACTTTGTAATGCAATCTTTGGGAGTTCGAATCCTCCCTTCTGCTTTATACTATTTCTATTATTTTGAGGTCATGTAAACATCCCTAAATATAACATCTATAGCACAAATCACCCAGATGGGGGTGGCCATGGAGGGGCAGCAATAATTATAAGGAACAACATTAAACATCATGCATTAGAGAGATATGAACACGACTACTTGCAAGCTGCTAGTATTGCGATAGGACTACAGTGGGAACCTAACTATCTCAGGAATCTACTGTCCCCCCAAACATAATAACAAAAAAGAGCATTATGAGCACTTTTTCAACACTCTGGGCAGCAGATTTATCGCCGGAGGTGATTACAACGCCAAGCATCCCGAGTGGGGGTCAAGATTAGCAACGACTAAGGGTAGGGAACTAATAAAAGCTATGAAAGCAAATAACCTAAAACAGTTATCTGCTGGTCAACCTACATACTGGCCAAGCGACCCAAGAAAGATCCCAGATACAATAGACTTTTATATCACAAAAGGCATAAATAACAAACAAGTCAAAACTGAATCAAGTTTGGATTTATCTTCAGATCATACACCCGTAATAATTACTATATACTCGAAAATCCTAGAGAAATCAAAACAACCTACACTCTACTCGAAAAAAACAGACTGGAAGCAATTTAGAGCTACACTAGATGATATAATTGTAACAAACGTATCACTTAAAACGGAGCAGGAACTGAACAGAGCTGTTGATAATTTAACAAAGGCTATCCAGAACGCTGCATGGCAAGCCACCGTTGATTCGACTAACACAAAAATAAAGGAAGAACCCCCAATAATAGTTAAACAAAAAATAGCCGAAAAGCGTAGAAGCAGAAAGTTGTGGCAAACTACAAAATCAGAAGAACACAAAAGGAAATTCAACAAGGCTACTAGAGAATTAAAACAGCTGCTTCTTAATCTAAAAAACCAAGGAATCCAACAATACTTGGAGAACCTGGCGCCCACAGAGGCCAGCGATTATTCTCTGTGGAAAGCTGTAAAAAAGTTAAATAGACCACTACAGACAGTGCCACCTGTAAGAGATGAAAATAACAGATGGACGCGGAACGACAAAGAAAAAGCTGATGTTTTTGCAAATCACCTTAAGAAGGTATTCCAACCCTTCCCAACAACCTCCACT